>JABAYD010044083.1:0-10645 GCA_014822095.1 Diplotaxis tenuifolia | reverse complement strand
TATAAATATATAAATAACCTTATAATGTGTATATATATATATATATATATATATATATATATATGTATATATGAAAATTAATACCCGCACGGTTGTGCGGGTCCAAATCTAGTAAAACTTAAAATAGGATTTTTGTTCCCTACAAATAAAAAAAATATTTATGAGATAAAAACTTCTTCGTGTTCAACATATATATTTCATTATGTCCTACATGGAAAGTGTTTTAAACCTGCATAAATCCATCGCACAGCACAATTAGAACACTCTAACATCAATATTGATAGCAAAAAAAGAGAACCTGCATTTCAAATTACACAACAAACCAACAAACGGATTTACAAATTTGAATAACACAAAAGTTACACAATAGTATCTGTGTAGCGTGGAAACACCACTAATTAATATATATAAATGATATTGCTAAATTTTAAACATCCACTCTAAAATATCTCCAAAAAAAACTCTCTATTTTAAAGTTAGTAAAATTCTATATTTTAAGTTTAAATGTGATATACTCCAAAAGTAAAACTTCAAACTTAACTTCGAAATTATGTGTATTTTATATAATGGTTCTTATATTATCATAAATAATTTAAATTCACAATTTTTTATTAATAACTATCACATATATAAAAGTTTTACAAAAATATTAATTCATAAACTGTTACATTGAAATATAAAACTATAAATAGAAATATATAATTAA
Organism: Diplotaxis tenuifolia; assembly: GCA_014822095.1. Classification (NCBI taxonomy): domain Eukaryota; kingdom Viridiplantae; phylum Streptophyta; class Magnoliopsida; order Brassicales; family Brassicaceae; genus Diplotaxis; species Diplotaxis tenuifolia. Next base: position 9,939 of record JABAYD010044083.1, on the reverse strand, counting down.
ATTACAAACAAAATATCACACTAGTCTTGTAATATTGTTGTTGTTTACTTATAGTTTTAAAATATTTTAAATATTATCTTGATGTTTTTCAAAAAATTTATCTGTAAAATTTAAATTATAAAAAAAAAATATTTATAATATAAGAATTTATAAAAATTAAAACGATAACCAAAAAATATTTAAGAACTATAAATATAACCTCTAATTGTAAGGACCAAAATGCAAATAAAAATATGAAATTTCAAAATTAAAATTTTGAGTAGTAACATTTTATATTTGAAGTTTTCCTAATTTGAAGTTTTAGGATTTATTTTTGGAGAACTTAAACTTCAAATTTGAAGTTATAGAGTGTCTTTTAGAGATACCTGAAATAACTATCCAACAAATTTGTCTTTCCTAATGACCATGTTAAACTAGATGGGCTTCCAACTTAAAACCAATTGGTGATTAGTGGAGTGGTTCATCTCTCTTATATATCACATATGATTTCTTCCTATTACCGATGTGGAACTTTGTCCCTAATACGTCCTCTCGAGATGATAGTTCTTTAAACATAAATCTCGAAATGTTTGGGTAAGGATTGATTGGCCAACTTTAGGCACGAATCGATAAAAGATCGGGTTGGAATGGATGGATCGTGGACTCTAATACCATGTTAAGTTAGATGAGCTTCCAATTTGAAATAAATTGGTGATTAGTGGAGTGAAGCTTCCAACTTAAAACCAACTGATGATTAGTGGAGTGACTTATCTATCTTATATACCACTTATGATCTTGGGACTTTGTCCCTAATAGACCATACATAACTTCCTTGATATTTAAATAAATAAAAATTATTTACACAAACATTTAAGGCTAACTTCTGAAAATTGAATAACAAGAAAATAAATAGTCAAACAAGAAATAGTCTAGTGAACACTAGCGTTACGTAACGTAAAACAGATGGCATTCTATTCGGTCAAAAGACTCCTTAGTCGTCATGCACCGGCGGTGACAGAGTATACGGAGGCGGAGGATATACATATGGTGGAGGAGGAGGTGACGCATACACATACGGTGGAGGAGGCGGCGATGGATACACGTATGGTGGCGGAGGAGGTGACGCATACACGTACGGTGGGGGAGGAGGAGGTGATGGATACACATATGGTGGAGGAGGAGGCGATGGATACACATATGGTGGCGGAGGGGGCGACGGATAAACGTATGGCGGCGGTGGTGGTGGTGGTGGTGGAGGTGGTGGCGGTAGTGGTGGTTTCGGCAGCGGTGGTGGTGGTGGAGGTGAGGGCGGTGGCGGAGGTGGTGGTGGTGGTGGTGGTGGTGGTCTAGGCGGAGAGCAGCCAAAGGAAGCACAATCAATAGGATATGAAGAAAAAGATCTACATTCAGCGGTAGACCGTTGCATTGGCCTCAACGGCAGACAGTTTCTACGGTCATCAAACTCCTGAAGCCTCAGACAAACCGGTGGCTCGCCGGAGAAGAAGTTATACGAGTACGTGAAGTTTTCGAGCTTTGGTAGTCGGCAGATACTCTCCGGAATATAGCCGGAGAATTTGTTATTAGCGACGTTTAACTGCTCCAAACTCTTCATATCACCCATAGTCTCTGGCAAAGAACCAACCAAGTTGTTGAAACTCACGTCGAAAACCGTCAACTGGTTCAGCAAACCGATCTCCCGGTTTAAACAACCGCTCATCTGACTATTCGTGATAATAACCTCATGCAACGTTTTCCCCATGTTGTAGAAACTCGGAGGTACACAAGAGCCTTGGAGATCGTTGTTGGCTAAGACAAGAACCGAAACCGTAGAGTTTCCTATGTTTTCTGGTAGCCTAAACCGGAACTTGTTGTTGTTAATGAAGAGAGCGTCAAGGTTTAAGTCAAAGAGTTGGCTAGGAACATCACCGTAGAAACCATTAAACCTAATGTCAAGAAACTTTAAAGAAGGTAACGTGAAGACTACGGAAGGAAACTCGCCGGAGAGTTTATTGTTGCTGACGTCAAGCTCGTGAAGAAGTTTGAGACAGTTTAGTGTTTCAGGGAGTTGACCTTTAAAACGGTTGGAATTGATATGGAATAAGGCGAGATCGGTTAAGAGACCGAGCTCTACCGGCAGATAACCAGCGATGTTGGCATGGTTTAAGTCTATACCGGCTACGGTTAAGAGGTAAGGGTTATCTAAAGCCGGTGCACAGAAGACGCCTGTGTAGTTACAAACATAAGGACCACACCAGTTAGAAGTGAAGCCATTTGGGTCTGAGGTGATAGTTAATTTCCAAGCTTGAAGAGCTGCGTAAGCTTTTAAGAGCCTTGGGTTTGTGATCGGAGGAAACCAGTTAGGAGCATGTGGGGAGCATGGGTTGATGGGAGGAGTATAGTAAGTGAAAGCTTGAGGAAGGAGGAGGATGAATATGAAACAAGAGGCTAAGAAACGCCATTGGAAGAAGAAAGTTTCTTCTCTCATGTTTAGATGGTGTTTTTTTTTTGTGTTTTGGAAATGGGACTAATTATAAGGTTGTATATGTAACCACTTGCGTTGAAAGTTTATTTTTGTTTGATATAGGAAAGATATTGAAGATGATCCATTCTAGTGGTTATATATTGAAGATTCAATGTTTATGTTTATTAAAATCCATTCTAGTGGTTACAAGGATGATTTATTCAAATGTGATGATTACCAAGCTCATAAAAATAAATAACAATTATGGGTGAGAGCCTGAGAGGGGAGCATTGATTTGACTTTCGTTTATTTGGTAGATAAGGTCAGAATTAGGAAAGAATGTTCCTTGATCCTTAATCACCTACAGTTTATAGCATAATGTTCCTGACAATTTGCAATAAAATTTGGAAAAAAAATATTGTAATTAGAAAAGACAATATCTACAATTGAAAGATGCGCTTTGAAACATCTAACGTACGTTATATGTTGTTAAAAAAAAACTATACGTATCTAAACTAGGTTCAAAACCGATAAAAATGAACGAAAACTCTTTGGCGCCTTTGAGATATGTATTACAGCGATACGACAAGTACCGTGTGAGCAAAGCTTAAGCTCGTTACATTTGGTTACACCGACTACTGCCCCCGTTTGTATAACAGCTTTCATGGCCTCTTTTACTACTTCTGTTCTAAAAAAATGTCACTTTGCACAAAGATTAAAAAATATATATAAAAGACTAATGTATCTTTATTTAATGTATGTTTAATTAAATGAAAATGATTTAAATAAAATATTATTAGTTATTCAAAAGAGTAAAAAATAGATTTAATGTATAAAACTACATTGAAATTGTAGAATGATACTTTCTGAAACAAAATTAAAATATTAAAGTGACACTTATGTCAAACAGAGGGAATATGAATTTGGTAAAGCTAATTTGGAGAAATAATATAAAATAAAGTAAGTTGTATTTGATCAATTATGTAATGCCAAACAAATTGTAACTCCTGAATAAACCATTAATGACAATATTGGGACATGAACTCTCGAGCTACATGTGTTCGTAGTACCGGTTACACAGTAGTCATTACACGAAGATAAATTTAACAAAATAGGCTCATAATTATATTATAGTCTACGACAATTGCCTTGTTTCTTCAACAAGAGGTGCACTCAATCCAGCACATACGCATCTAGTATACTCTCATTTATAGTTTCATAGAGCTAGGCGCAATTAGTAAAATAACCGGATGCTTGTTATTAATTACTACCAGAAACACGGTTTAGTAAACTTTTAAAACTATTATATAATATCATTTTTCCTTAGGAGCATTAAATCATATCTGAACTTGTTGAAAACTGTGGATTTAGACAAAGACAAAATCGCTTCGATTGATCGTGACTTTTATTATAAACTTATGCTACAACTTGTTGGTCCCTGGACTTTTATTCTGGGTCTATGTTAAAATCGTTTACAATGTAGTTTGTTATTCTACCTTTAAAATAAATAAACTCTATGATAGAAGTTAAGTTTTTGCAACGTATTTCTTTAAAATAGCAATCTTTAATTATAAAGTACTAAAACATAGAAAAATTATATTTTTTCCTTTATTTATATTTTTTTAGCAACTTCTATTGTAAAAGAAAAATAGAGGTAGGTTGGAGCAATTTTACTTCTAAATGTTATTACAGAAGTATTGGGTTGGAAATATTCTATGAATCACAAAATTAAAAAAAAAATTGTTCACTATATTTCATTCACAGTTTTGGTAGCATGATTCATAGTGTTACTTTTTTTGGTCAATTCATTCATAGTTAGCGTATTTTTAATTTTTTTTAATATTTTAACCCCATTTTTTTCTTAAAAAAAAAGACAGGACTAGTTTTTGGGCTGGCGTGTAGCTAAAACAAAAGACGTAGACTTCTGTATAGACGTATGTATACACATATGTACACGTATACACAACTATAATCTAGATTATCTACATTTTTACCAGGCCACTTGATAAATAGTTTTTTTCTGTTGATCCTAAGATTTCTTCAAAATTGCGCTTCATATATAACTAGGTAAAACTTACATAAGTTTATCACAATTTACTGTAATTTCCAAAGATTAATTGTTGTTGAAAAGATTAATCAGTAATCCTAGTGAAAGCACCATATAAACGGTTACTTCAATGATGTTATTGTTGGATCGTATAATTATGTTATATGTACTAATAGATCCTACGCAATGGAAATGGACAAATTTTGTAGGTTCTTTTCATCGTAGGAATTTTTATGCGTTGATTGTTTTTTTTCTGAGACACTATGCTTTGATTACTTGTTCCTGATTTTCTAACAATTCACATGGCCCATTATTGAGATAATCCACATTCCCGCGCTGCTAAAGACCCATGTTATTTTGTAAACACCGATTTTTTTGGGTCAAATTTTGTAAACACTGAATAACTACTGTATTTCAAACTATAAAAAATATCACAGACGCTTTTGCAGTGTACACTTTTTTTGCCAATACCACCAAACCAAATTTCTCACCAAAACTGCATAAAAATGAATTTTCCCTAAACTGCAAAACAAGTTATCGCGCCAAAAACCACCAAACTGAGTTTTTCTTCTAAATTTGCAAAAACTAGTTGTCTCACGAAAATCACAAAAAGAAAAAGAAACAAAATTCTCATCAAATCTGCATAATATTTTTTTTTAAAACCACAAAAAATGAATTTCCGTCAAAATCGCAAAATCTTGTTTTTATGCATAACTAAAAAAAAATATTTTTTTGCCAAAGCTCTAAAATCTTATTTTCCGCCTAAATTTTCAAAACCTTGCTTATATTAAAACTAAAGAAGATGGCTAGGATATCACTAAAAAGTTTTTGTCAAAAATATAACACTTCAGAATAAAAATGACTAAAATAACATTTAATGTAAACACCTATATATATCTATACACCTATATCCCAATAATATAAAAATGACAAAAGAGAAAATATAAACATATATCCTAATGATAAATTAATTTAGACATTAATGTTTAGAGTTAAGGGAAGGGATTTAGGGTTTAGGGTTTAGAATTTAGGTTTTAGGGTTTAGAGTTGGGAGTGGGGTTTAGAGTTTAGAGTTTAGGGTTTAGGGTTTAGAGTTGAGAAGTGGGGTTCAGGGTTTAGAGTTTAAGGTTTAGGGTTTAGAATTTAAGGTTAAAGGTTTAGAATTTAGGTTTTAGGGTTTAGAGTTGGGAAATGTGTTATAAACTAAGAAATGTGTTATTTTGGAGATTTGCCCTTAACTAATATACTGAACAAGTGTTGTCTTTGACGGCAAACTTCCCCCATCGGAGGTCACTCTCATCACATGCTCTTATTTTTCTTTTTGCCTTTTAGTTGGTTTCAAACTCCTTAGTGATATGCTCGGCACTCTGGAGATCAAGGAAGCTTTCGGCGCAAAATCAGACCACGATGGTGTTGGTGGATGATGGATCTCTGGAGTCTTGCCAGCTGAGTGAAGAGGAGCCTCTGAGTAGGGTCAGCGTTTAGGGTTTGTGAGGAGCTTCGGTCATTTTTACCATGTTGATCCGGAGTGATTCAAGTCGAAGGAGGAGGCAGCTGGCCGTGGGTTGTTCCTTTAACGCAGATCTGGAAGTTGGTATGGTGAAGAAGCGATGTGGTATGGGTATGGGTATGGTGAGGTACGGTGCCAATCCATACTATCTGCATCATTATCACTCGATTAACAGGGTGTACATATGTGGTGTATGGTATTTACTGAGTGTTGTGGCAGGTTTTCTTTTGTTTCTGCTAAGTTTGAGTCTTGATGTCTCCATGTGTGGGTTTGAAGAAGACGTTATTGGTTTATGTATTTTAGTTAATTTAGAAATTTCTATAGCATTTACAAATCCATGTACAAATTTTCAAATATAACATATGAATTTTGATTAGTATTTACAAATCTAGAGGTTTTTATCGATTTGAGTTTTTATATTTTTAACTAAGAAATGCTTAAAAATCCGTTCAAATCTTTTATGAATGGCCGTTCAAATCTTTTATGGATCGGTTCTATTAGTAAATCCGGATGATTGAAAGAGTTTATAAATCATGAGTCCAATAACACATGGTTCTAATATGAATTTTGCAATCCATTATAATAGATCAACCAATAACTCCCACTAGCAGACTTGCTTTTAGGGGTGGTGGTTACAATGATTTTTTCTCGTCTGTTTCTTCTTCCGTGATTTTGTCTGGGGAGTTTCAGTTGGTAAAGATTTGTGTTTGTAGTGTTTGTTTGGGCTATATAGGAGTAAGTGGGTGTCAATGATGGTGTAGTATCCAAAGGTTGCGTGGATCGAGTAGAAACATCGATAGGCCATGATGTGGAGTAAGAGTGGAGGTTATCGTTTGGCGGACTATGTACATCAGCCGTAAATCATGATCATTGGCATGTGCGTAATTCTAAAGTTTTCTAAGTGGACTTGTCTCAGACTCGTGTGTAGTAGTTAATCGTAGTTTTGGGTTTAGTTGCAGTTTTAGTTCTTATGCTTTGTTTCGTAAGCTACCCTGGTGAGAATTCTAGTTGCTGCCTCTTGTGGGTTCTTGGTTCTGGGGACATATCGTCATCGCTAATCTGAATATTTGTGAGAATAACCTAAGAAACTTTAGAGAAGGTAAAGATAACATCACAGAAGGAAACTAGCCAGAGAGTTTATTGTTGCTGAAGAGTCACAATAAGCTCGTGAAGAAGTTCGAGGCAGTTTAGAGACGTAGGGAGTTGACCTTTAAAACGGTTGGAATTGATATGGAATAAGGCAAGATGGGTTAAGAGACAAAGCTCTACCTGGATATAACCAGTGATGTTAGCATGGTTTAAGTCTATATCAGCAGCATTTAAGAGGTCTGAGGTGATAGTGAATTTCCAAACTTAAAGAGCTGTGGCTTTTAAGAGCCTTGTGTTGCGATAGGAGGAAACCAGTTAGGAGTATGTGGGGAGCATATATTGATGGGAGGAGTATAGCAAGTGAAAGCTTGAGGAAGAAGGATAAGAAAAAAGATGAAACAGGCCACGAAACACCATTGGAAGAAGAGGGTTTCTTCACTCATCTTGAGATGATTTTTGTTTATGTGAACATGACTAAGTACAAGGTTGTAACCATTGTATATGTATAGGAAAATGTGTAACCACTTCTGCTGAATTTTTGTTTTGAATGTAGAACATAATTTATGTTAAACTATATAATAAAATATATTCTTAGTATATTAACATTAGTTAATTATTACACAAAGAGTTGTAACTCTTCATGTTGTGTTTGTTGTATGAAGAATTGTATCTCTTATCTTGCAATGATTCGATCTCTATATAAAGGTCAATCATTTGTTGTAAACATCATCACAAAATCTCAATAATATCTAAGTAATTTCAGATAGGTAAATTCATTTGAAAACTTTCTGGAATAATTTCATTTTATTCTTTCTCTCGTTCGTGTGTAACAACACACTATGATCTTTGTGTAACACAAGCGGTTGTTAAAAGATTAACATGGTATCAGAGCTTTACGGTTGAGAGGACAACGAAAAAACACTAGTAAGAGAGACACTTGGCGTGGAGAAAAATGAGGCTAGAGGATTTTGCATACGATTTATCGGAAGGACACGAAACGATGAAAAATCAAGTGATCCCCATATTCGATTGGGAGAAATACGACTTCTGGAGCATTAAAATGAAAAACATTCTCAAGACCAGGAAGTTATGGTATGTGGTTGAAGAAGACATGAAAGCCCCACCAGCACAAGTGGATGAAACCCATGAGACAACAAGAAAAAGATCGCTTAGATACGCTGGCTCTGTAAATTTTGTAAACTGTCTTATCCGATGATTTCTTCTCACGGATTGCAGCAGCAACAACATTTAAAGAGGCGTGAGATGCTTTGAAGGCTGAGTATAAAGGCTCTGCTCAAGTCTGTTAGATCTGACTTCAAACGTTACGAAGGGAGTTTGAAAATTTGAAGATGTATGAGAATGAAGACATCAAGATCTTCACAGATAAGTTAGTTGCTTTGGCAAATAAACTAACTTATCATGGAGAACAGAAGACCGACGTTCAACTCATACAAAAGATACTCATCTCTCTCCCAGCCAAGTTCGATAGCATAGTCAGTGTATTGGAGCAAACAAGCGATTTGACTTCAACAAAGATGGCAGAGTTGATCAGAATTTTGAAGGCCCATGAAGCAAAGTTTGGCTGCAAGAGAAGAAAGCACAAGTGAAGGAGCATTCAATGCTCGTGTTAAACAGAAAAAGTTTGGTGTCACACATGACAACTCAAAACGCCCGTGGAGGCAAGAAGTGTTGTGATTTCTGCAAGAAGAACAACCACAATGAGAGTGAGTGAGTGTCTGAGGAAACAAAACAAGGATGATCCAGAGAAGGATCACAAGAGTAACAAGAAGTGTTACAACTGTGGCAAGTTAGGCCACTTTGCGAATCAGTGCTACTCAAAGAAAAAGGAGAGAGCACATGTAAGTCTTGAAGAAGAAGACTTGAATGGAGACCATATGTTGTTCAGTGCGAGTGAGGCAACAACAACAATAAGGAAAATGTATAGTTAGCAGACAGTGGATGTACTAATCATATGACAAAGGATGAAAATTACTTCTCAAGACTTGATAGGAGTATCAAGGTTCCAATAAAGATTGGAAATGGAAGCACGATCATGACAGCCGGTAAAGGAGACATTACCGTCATGACTAAAGGTGGCAAAAGAACCATCAGAAATGTGTTCTTGGTTCCGGGTTTGGCGAAAAATTTGTTGAGTGTTCCGCAAATTGTTTCAAGCGGATACCAGGTGAACTTCCAAGAGAAGAGATGCATCATAGATGATCCAAAAGGCAGGAGGATAATGAATATCCCAATGACTCACAAAAGCTACAGAATCAGGATGGGTTGGCTCAAGAGGAAGCCATGAGCGCAAGTGAGCAAGGCAAAATGGAGACATGGCACAAAAGACTTGGTCATGTAGGTAACTAAAGGTTGCGACAAATGCAAGACAAAGATTTGGTAAAGGGTTTACCAAAGTTAAGTCAAGAAGGGAGCATGTGAGGCGTGTAGGCTTGGAAAGCAATCACGCAAGAGTTTCCCAAAAGAATCTCAAACTAAGACAAGTGAAAAGCTTGAGATTGTACATACTGATGTATGTGGTCCGATGCAGCACCAATCCATTGATGGAAGCAAGTATTTTTTGCTTTTCTTGGATGATTATACTCATATGTGTTGGGTATACTTCATGAAGCAAAAGTCAGAAGCATTCTCACTATTCAAGAAGTTCAAAGCAATGGTGGAGAAGCAATCGGGTTGTACCATCAAGACGCTGAGATCAGATGGAGGTGGTGAGTTTACTTCACAAGAATTCAACCGGTTTTGTGAAGAAGAAGGAGTCAACAAGCAAGTTACCTTGCCTTATTCACCACAACAAAATGGTGCAGCAGAGCGGATGAATAGGACCTTGGTGGAGAT
>JABAYD010044056.1:0-22573 GCA_014822095.1 Diplotaxis tenuifolia | reverse complement strand
TAAATTAAAATGTGTTACATAATTATTAATATAACATTTTAAAACATAAAAAGTTTTTTTTCCTTTGAATAGTTATATTTTATGATTCAATATTCTATTATATCACAATGTATCATATAAATAAATCAAATATTTATAACTAATTAGACTTATATTATGAAAGCATTATACTAATAATTTATGAATAAGTTATTTTTTATTTTATTTATATGTTATATAAATTGATTATGATGTGTGATTTTGAATTTTATTATGTATTACTAATAAATATTAGAAATATTTAACATGTTATACTAAATCTATTATTTAATTTGAAAAGACATTAAATGATTAAATATATTATTTAAATTAGGAAAAGCAAAAATACTTTGGAGAATGATTATTTTAAGTCATTAAACACCACAATGAACGTTTCCACCAAACACAAAATATTATTGTTTATACTGCAGTGTTTTTATTTATAACAATGAACATATCAATACAAAGTCTCATTTTTTGTCTTTTGATGTAGTTTATATCGTATAGGTTGCACAACCAAATATATGTATATTATTGATATGCAAGAGTTTTCTATGTGATCATCAGTTGCGTGTATAGTAGTTAGTAACTTTTTTTGTTTAATGTGTTTATTTGTGGGCTTTAAGTTTAGGATAAAATTAAAAAAAAAATAGTTGATCTAATTAGGAAAAGACAAGAATATATAAAATTAGGTATATTAATTAGTATAATGGCATTGAATAGTAAATATGTGGTAGTTTTTAGGATAAATTGATATGTGTACTTCTCTTTTAATAATAGAGATTTTCTTCTACAATAACATATAAACCGGAACAAATGGAATATTATTTTCGGCGTAGACTTGGGCTTTGGATCTTGGACCTTGAGTCTTCGACCTTGGTCTTGGTGGAGGGTCTCCCGCCCAATAAAAAATTAATTTTTTATAAAAAAAAAAGATTATTATTATTTGATCATAACCAATCTACCGTACGTATTTTTTGTGTATGAGTAAAATGGCATCATTATGTATATTTATGAGTGCTAACTAAAGGGGGATATTTCTATGTAGGCAAAATGGATTCGAATGCTGTACAGTGACTTCACAGCTTTTACAAAGGACCAAGAACGTCTGATATCAATGGCTAATGATATTGGAGTTGACTATTTAGAAGGTCAATTATACATGTCAAACGGCATCATAGACACCTCTTTTTTTCCACCGTCCGATCAATCTAAAATCGCTGATTTGGTGAAGAGCCACGGTATCATATATGTCCTTGAAGTAGCCAAGTACTATGATGATCCCACATTTCCCATCATTAACCAGGTACACTCTACACATATACATTGTCTTGTATGCACACTATGGTCATTGCTTACATGTATCATCAATTACACCACCTCAAGACATTCATCATTCATGATTCACCACATACACAATCCACCACAAAAGAGAGCTCTCTATTCACAACTCAGATTTATAACATTTATTTTATTTTGTAGGTGATTGACAAGTTAACTAAAACCCTAAGTTACCTACCCGGGTTCATATCAATGCACGACGTGACCTACTTCCATTTCTTGAACCGTGTAAAAGACGAAGAAGATAAACTCAGATCATTGGGTCTATGGGAAGTTCCACATCCATGGCTTAACCTATACGTCCCTAAATCTCAGATTCTCGATTTCCACAACGCTGTTGTCAAAGACATTCTTCTTAAGCAGAACTCTACTTCTGGCCTTACTCTCCTCTATCCCACAAACCGGAATAAGTAAGCTTTCTATTTATAGTTATATTCAAGAACAAGTAACTAGTTTTTTGATACAATGATTTTGTTGTTATTATTTAGATGGGACAATCGTATGTCGGCAATGGTAACAGATGAAGAAGATATTGTCTATGTAATTGGAATGCTACAGTTAGCTACCACACAGAATGTGCCACAAGTGGAAAGCGTAAACGACAAGATCATTAGGGTTTGCAAGGACTCGGGTATTAAGATTAAGCAGTATCTGATGCATTACACAAGAAAAGAAGATTGGGTTGAGCATTTTGGAACAAAGTGGAGTGATTTTTCTATGAGGAAAGATCTGTTTGACCCCAAGAAACTGCTATCTCCAGGACAAGATATCTTTTGATTGAATATGTAAACAGAATATTAAAAATTTAAAACTAGTAAAGAATTGCACCTTTCAAATCTTGAATAATCAACTGCTAATGACAACAGTTCCTGATTCTTTAGAAAACTTCACACCTTCCAAATCAAAAATGGCTTTGTAAAGCAGACGAGTTAAAGGAAGATGTCGTAACCTCCTTGTTTTTGTGCTTTAACGTGAAGAGAAGCTTCCGGATCATAAATCTCATCGGAATTAAAGAAAGCGAATTGGTTAACATAGTCTCTAATTTAGATCGATTAATTTAACCGGTTATTTAACATACCAACAGAAACTATTTAATGATATGGGAATAAATGGAATAAAAATTTGACCAAATCGATAAGTTCTATAATTCAGACAAGTTTACTGAGAGCACACATTACAAAATGAAAAAAATAAAACGAACCAAACCGAGAACAATTCTTTTTTTTTTTAAAGCAAACCACAACCCAAAACTTGATACTTAAATCATAAACTGGACCATGACTCCAAATTAAAAAACGACCCGACTCTTTTCTTTCGTCTTCTTCATAAATTAGCGCAGCTTCTTCTCCCGAAGAGAAGTCTCCTTACTGCTGCTTACACTCAGGTGGTCTCTCACCTTGCTGACCTTCAGCAAGCTGACTTCTTCCAGACTTCTGTTAACAGAAAAAAAAAGCTCAGGTTAGCAAACATCCCTTGCATAATCAAACATCAAAGATATCCTAAGGGTCTTGTCTGAGTGATTGTCAAACCTTGTGACCAGCTGATGACTGCAACAAAACAAAGACAAATAACCAAACTCAGCTACCAACGTTTAAGTTTTATAACAGAAACAGAAAGCAAACAATTTAACCACACAGTACCTTCTTTCTGCTCTTCTTTCCTTGCTCTTCTTCCTCGTCCTCATCATCATCATCATCCTCGTCCTCTTCATCATCTTCCTCATCCTCCTCATCATCTTCATCAATATCATCATCGTCATCTTCCATCTCAAGGTCATCTGGGTCAACAGCTTCCCCGGTAAACCATGACACCGCATGGGAGATGATTTTTTCTTTAATGGTTGATCTGCAGGATAAACATAGGACAGGTTCAAATCCTAGAGCTGAAATAAGAAGCAAAGAAAAGTGAAGTTGAAATAGAAATATGCAGACCCGATATCATAGTCGTGCTCCATTTGCCCCTGGAGTTCTTCAGCCTGTGCAAGAATAAATCATAAGGTTAACACTAAATAATGTATCATGAAGTACTAAAATAAAAATGCTCTTGTGAATGGCCATACCAAGTCATCATCAAGCTCTTCTTCGTCATCAGGAACTTGGGGTGGGCTGAAAAAGTTGAAGAAACTCTCACAGTCCTCGGTCTTGGTGATCGGCTTTGTGTTTTTGGATCCCTTCTTTGGCTTCTTTTTAAGGATCTTCTGAGTCAAACACTTTCCGGGATACCACTCAATCTCAGTCCTGAAAAGTAGTTAAGGATCAATCAATAAGACTTCTCATCTTAAGAAACCAACAAAACAGCAAATAAATGATAAGAGCAAAAGATCATACCCAATGGCCTTCTCGAGGATAGGCTCATCTTCATCAATCATGTGATATGTCTTGGTCAAGACAGTGTTCTTGAAGTAAGGGTTCTCATCAAAGAAAAACTCGAGCTTGAACCCTTTAGGTTCTTCAACCCTGTTCCACTTGATATCTTTGAGATACTTAAGAGCACCTTCATCTCTCTCAGTTATCTAGAATATGAGGAACAAAAAAACATCAATATTAAGAGAATCGCCTTATAATTTAAAAAAAAAAAACAAAAAGAAAGCGTATCCTAACAACAAACCTCCTCAGCGGTGATTTCATTGTTCTTCAGCGCAATAAGCCAGAAATCTGGTACTCCTTTCTCTGCATAGAAAAACAGATGTTCACATCAGTTGAAAGACGATTTCAATATCATTGGAAGCTAAAAAAATAACCAGAATTTAGTGTAAGTAATAAATAACAAACCTTCAGCAGCTTTGTCTTCTCCTTGTTCAGTTTTAATTTCTTCTGGTGCACCTTCAACTTCAACCACTCCGGTGACAATCTCAAAACGCTGTTTTATGAGGCCAATGCAATAGGAACCATAAACCCATCAACAAAAGTATTAACCATACAACAGAGAGAGAGAGAGAGAGAGGTCTTATTAAACTTGTCTTATCCTCTTCTAATAATAGGTTGGGAAAGCAGAAAGGCATCAATGTGGGAATACAAAAAGAAGTAAAGAAGACACAACACTATGGACATATAAGAGAGCAGCAACATAGAGAAATGTAATCAAACTTTTTAATTAGTTGAGGTTTCATGTAATCACATAATGTAAAAGATAATTTTACAAACCTTGGTATAGAAAGGCTGGTAGAGTTTCTGATATTTAGCTTCAAGAGCTGCTCTCTCCTCGAAAAACTTTGCTTCAATTTCATCATGTTGGTTCTGCAGTGCAAAATGAAATAAGGAATCAGATATAAGTCTAGCCTTCACCAAAACTTAATAAGAACCAGATAAAATGACAAAAATGAAAAGACAAAGGTCCATTAATCATCATCAAAAGACTCGCCTGAATCTCTCTAAGAACTTCGACACGCTTCCTGACAGCAGGACTCAAGTTGTCAAGCACATCAGTGTGCTGTCCAGCCAAATTCTGCAACTTGTTCTGTAACAAACCAACCAAAAAATCAGCAAAGCACAAACAACCAAATCAATAAATATATGTGCAGAAACAAATCATCAAAAGCAAATTCCGTTGTTCTAAATCAGCAAGAAAAGCACAAATCGCTACTGAAAGAAAGCTACAAACTTTTGACAGAGGGGAAAACAATAACATTCAAAGTAAAGATGCAGAGACACAGTTCACTGCTATGAATCATCTTTAAAGTAAAACTAACCTTAAGAGCATTCACAAGGCCCGCTCGATCCTCCTGGTTAAGTGCTACAAATCAAACCCACAAAAAAAAAAAAAAAAAAAGAGAAACCTTTTTCAACAAATCTGTATGAACAGAAAAAAAGAATCAGCCGTAAGAGAGAGGAAGAACGTATACCGGCGGTGAGATCGGACATGTTCAAGTTGTCCTTGTCGCCGCTCATCTTCGCAAGTTGAGAGAAAAGAATGTCTGGCGGAGGAGGAAGAGGATAGAAGGAGAAACCTTTAAAGAAAGAGTAAAACCCTAGTTTTTTTGGGGATGACAGCCAAGCGACCCCCTAAAAATAATTGAAAAATTAAAATGAAAATGGGCTGACCGAAATTATTGGGCACACTTTTGTAAAAAGATGAACCGGTATATCGAACCGAACCGGAATAAAAAAATTAATCACAAATAAACGAAACCGAATTGAACCACAGGCAAAGCGACACGACACGCAAAGGTTTTCCGTTTTCTTCTTCCTCTTCCTTCTTTTGTCTTAACTCCGTTTCTTGCTTAACCAAAACTCCCCATTCGAATCTCTCTCTCTCACCTACTCTCTTCTCTGTTCGTAAAAACCCTAGTTGCTCTCGGGTTTTATACAGTTTGATTTTTTCTAGACCATGGAGCCTCCTCTTATTGGGAATAAGTTCCGTCTTGGCCGCAAAATCGGCAGCGGCTCCTTCGGAGAGATTTACCTCGGTTCGTTCCTTGTTTCTCTCCACTCTTCTCTATTAGTCAATGTCAAAATTAAGAGGAAAGCTCTCAACTTTCAGTTTTTGATGACTCTTGCAGGAACTGATGTTCAGACCAACGAAGAGGTCGCTATTAAGCTTGTGAGTCTTTTCAAACTCTTGTTCAAGTTCTAACTCCAACTCTTTTTTTTTATTACGTTCAAAGTTTGATTTTTTTTTTTAATTGCAGGAAAGTGGGAAGACGGCGCATCCGCAACTGTCGTATGAGTCCAGGATATATAGGGTTGTTCAGGGTGGAAGTATGTAACACGTTTTCTTAAATGTTTCTGTGTCTTTTCTATTATAGAGTTTATTGTTTGTTTCATTTGATTGAGTGTGTAATGAATGAATAATGGCAGCTGGGATTCCAAACATCAAGTGGTTTGGTATTGAGGGAGACTACAATGTCTTAGTCATGGATTTGCTTGGTCCTAGCCTTGAGGATCTCTTTGGCTATTGCAACCGCAAGTTTACTTTGAAGACTGTTCTCATGCTTGCTGATCAAATGGTAACTTTAGACTTCTTACGAATGCTTTTGTTAATGTAACTTAGTTTCGCTAACTTGTTTGCTTCTTGTGCCCAGATAAATCGTCTTGAGTTCATCCATTCTAAATCCTATCTCCACCGTGATATAAAGCCTGATAATTTTCTCATGGGTTTGGGAAGACGGTCAAATCAGGTTGTCTTTCTTCTTCATAAACTCTTTGGTGGACTTTGACTTTGGGATTTCACTATTGTATTGACTTTGTTGTTGTCTTTGCTGTTAGGTCTACATCATAGACTTTGGCTTGGCTAAGAAATATAGAGACAGCTCTACTCATCGACATATCCTATACAGGTAACAAGTTTTTCATTATCAGAGTGATTCTGCAAATTTGGTTATTAGATTTAGTACTTTTCTGAGAGTGAGTTTGTTATTATTTAAGGGAGAATAAAAGTCTGATTGGGACTCCGAGGTATGCCAGTTTGAACACTCACCTAGGGATCGGTATACTTCTTCTCTTTTTCTTCTAAAAACCATCCTTATAATGGCATTTTATTCTAATCTTCTGTCCATCTTTACACCCTATACTTGGTAGAGCAAAGTCGGCGGGATGATGTAGAATCACTTGGTTATATTCTCATGTACTTCCTCATGGGAAGGTAAGAGTCACTGCGTACTATCTTTTTTTATATCATGTTTCTTGTCTTTCAAACCATTTCTTATACTTTTTTCTTGTAGTCTCCCATGGCAAGGACTGAAAGCTGGGAACAAGAAACAGAAATACGACAAGATTAGTGAAAAGAAGGTTTCTACGTCCATCGAAGTAAGTTCTCGTCCACTCTCAGAAAGTTATACGAGACTATGTACTAAGGAATGAATAAGAAGTAGAGAAGGTTGATTATAGATATAGATTGTAAGTTTGCATCCGTTTATTTTCAGACGCTATGCAGAGGTCATCCAACAGAGTTTGCATCCTACTTCCATTACTGCCGCTCACTTAGGTTTGATGATAAGCCAGACTATGCCTACTTGAAGAGACTCTTCCGCAACCTTTTCATTCGTGAAGGTCATCCCTCTTCCTCTCAGGCTTTTAAATTCATAAATAAGCTTCTGCTGACACCAACTACTTTGTGTTTCTTGTTTTCGTTCCCAGGGTTCCAGTTTGATTTTGTGTTTGACTGGACGGTTTTAAAGTATCAACAATCACAATCTGGAAACCCTTCACCTCGTGTCAATGTACACTTTCTGATGTTTTTTTTAATTTTGATCTCATGATACGCAGATGAATAGTGACAGATTATTTGATGCTTCTTTTGTCAGGAGACTGGTGTTGGGACTAGCTCTGGACTCAACCCTGCTGAAAAACGTCCAGGTACATGTTTATTCATGCTGATCTTCATTCTCTTCCTTAGGTACATAGTCGTGTATGTACTCAGGACATGTTTGTATTCCATAGATGTCCCAAATCAGAGACCGAATTTGGATTCTATCCTGATGAAGCACAAGACCAAGAACGTAAACGAATCTGCCATTGCAAAGGACACGCTGGTTAGTTTTGTTATATACTTATTTTTCTTCTCAGGTACATTTTTTCAAACCGGGGCAACAAATTGATTTCCAGGCACCTGGATCGTTTCAGTTGGGTCAATCAGAAGGATCATCATTAAGACGAGTTGTGGACTCAAGTAGTCGTGAACCATTCAGTGTCGGCGGGAGTGACAATGCAAACTATGAATCTGCACTCAAAGGCATTGATGGCTTGCGTATCAATAGCAATGCAGGGGATGAGACTCCACAATCAAATGGAGACGATACGACTCCTCGTGTAGAACCCAAAGCAAAGCTCTCAGACTGATTTGTAGGATGAAGAAGGTTTAAGACATAACCGGTATTCACTTTTGTTGGTTGCTTCACCCTTCCTGGGAGTTTGAAGAAGGTTGTCTATTGATTCTTCTGAAGAAAGGCTTTAAAGTTAGAGATTTGATATTAAAGAGAGGGGATAGAGATTTGTTTATACAAAAGTGCTTAAATATATGGTCCATTCGTCTTCTCCGTTGTATAGGGAAAGAGCTTCGTATTTTAAGTTCTTATCTGACAATTATTTCAAAAGTTAAAACCGATTTTCTGGAAGAAGTGTTTTTTCTAAAAAAAATAACTTTAAAGTCAGTTTAGGTCAACTGTTTAGTAAATTATAACGGTTGATTACTGCTAAAACTAAAATAGCATACTCAACCAAAATTATGGTTTATAAAAAATAAGTTAAAACTAGCAATATTTATTATTTTATAACATATTTTTATCCTGCAGTCAAAATAACTGAATTTCAGTCTGCACTGAACTACATGTAGCCAGTACAAACATTCAAAACCCTTTTTGTTTTGTAGCACATTCAAAACCCTTTTTGTTTTGTAGCACATTCAAAACCTTATTCTTCTTTTTCTTGGTATTTTGATCACCGTCAAATATTATTACAAACATTTATGAATGAAAATATTATGACAAATGACCCCTTTACTTTATGTTTTCTTTTCTTTGGTCAAACCCTTTATGGCGTTAAAGACGAGAATAGAAGATCCAGTGACAAAGAGAAACAAGAACTCGAAAGCATTCGTCTCTCTAGTGTCTTTTTAACGCTTACAAAAGGATACAAAACTCTATCTCTCTAATTTTCTCCAGTTGACCATTCTTTTCTGCCGCGTTTAGGACATTGTTCCTTTGCGATTCATCAGGTCATGGTAATAAAGAAGCACACACATCGGTTGTCCGAAAATGCAGAAGCTGAACCAGAAGATCATGTTTCCCACCTAATTATCACATTCCAAAATAGAGTCTTTCTTTAGTTCCAAAGACAAATTAAACATGTAAGTGGCTGTGATCATAAAAAGAGTTCGTCCGTGGGGTTAAGAGAACATACCATGGAGCCAAACCTTTCTTGTAGATAGTTTGTGATAAAGACCAAAGGCACCTACGTAAAACACATCGAGTGGTCAGAGAATAAAGACAAAAAACTAACACAAACTCCCTGATTGTTTGTGACATTCGACTATGAAAGTTTTGTTAATTTCTTTTTACCTGAAACATAATGCCTATGAAAGCCCATAGATTAAAGAGACGGCAAGGAACTGCGATGCATAACTGCAAAGATGTAAACAAGAGAATATAAGTAAGAACAATGCTTTTGGATATGCTCTTGTTTCTAGAGACAGAGCACTGTAGAAGCTATATTTACCTCATGAAAGACTGCAGAGACTAAGAAAGCAATGATAATGGCGGGTACCTGGAACAAAAAAATGAGTGGAGGGTTAAAGCATCGAACACACAAAAAACAATCTCGATCATCTCAAATCACTAATGTATATTATACACTCACTTTTGGTATCTTGATGCGTAGGCACGGAAAGTATACATGTCGAACCATCCATTTATGAACAGGCTGTCGAAAAAAAAAGATCTCCATTAGCTCTCTTCTTCTGCTTCGTCTAGGAAAAAGAAAAAGACTATGGTTTAGGAAGAGAGCCATACCATATTCCACATTCTCCAATACTGATAAAGGAACAATACATGAAATTTGGTTAGTCATGTGACAAACATCACGTTTTTAGTAAGAAAAGGTTAATGACAACTCACATCTCCTACGCTTTTTGCATTCCACCAATCTTTGTAGAACTCACGGTCCCCAAAGCAGAGGAGCTCTGCCAATATGTTTAACCTGTGGACCAGAACCACGCAAAGAAATTCATAATCAGATACTGAAATTATAAAAACTGTGAGTTGAATATGTTGATCAGTAGCTATCCTTCTTTCTACTGTTCGTCTTTGGAAAACATATGTCAAAAGAGAAGGGATCGTGGCAATACCAAAGGTGGAAGAAGCAGTAGAAAATGCAGAGCCACACGTATAGATTTGGAACTGAAAGCTTCAACACTCTTTCAATAGCGTATAGAAGATCCCCTTTCAAAGGATGCTTCGAGTTCCTGACAATAGGATTTATATACTGCCAAAGAAGTAACAAAAGAAGATGAAGTCAAGGAGTTGGCAATGTAGAAATGCTGATTTTAACAAGGAAAATAAAAAAAGAAAGATGTTGAAAAACGCACTTGCTCTATTATAAATCCCATGAGTCCAGTGAATATAACCAGTTTTGCAAATTGACGAGCCACCCAACCCTTCCGGATACATGGAGAACGTGGATAGTTTGGCTGGAAAAAGCAAAAAAAAAACGTGAGGTTTAGACAAGAAGCATATGCAAGTGTAAGATTGTCTGATGCTATTAGCAGAAGACGTATCTCATTACCTGATAACACAGTGTCGGAGCAACCATGAAATACGCCAAGCTCTTCAAGCTAACATAGTAGGAGACTTCAGGATCGACCTAACGATTATAACAGTGTCTGGTCAAAATAGTACATACAAAATGCAAGTGACTATGTATATACCACTTCGTTTACCTTATCAGCTGAACTGGCCAGGGTTCTTAAGTCGTAGCTAGTATGAGCGTAAGAAACCAGCTTTAGCCACACAATGCAAGTGAGGAGCATCAACGTCACACCTGACAAGAAGGCGGAATCACACCTGTCCGTTTCCAAGATCACCGAGTTAACCAACTAAACCTTTAAAGAGTTATCACATTAGTAACACGGTAGATCAATTCTCACCTTAGGGTGACGTAGACTGGATACAAGACCTCTGTCATGGTGATAATAACATGGAGAATGATAGCAACCTACAGTATTATCAGTAAGAAACTTATAAGTCCTCACCAAAATACAAATATGTACTCACAGTAGTAGTTTTACTCACAGGTTCAGATATGAATTTCTGAAGTACCATTTTCTCGACGGTAAAGGCAGCCAAAGGAAAGACTGCAAGGGATAGACTACAACATAAAAAAACTCAAACTTTAATAAATCAGAGTAGCTAAGTTCAACAACATATGTATAAAGAATGTAACTTTGGTGGGGGGAAAATTCTACCAACACATGAAAAGCGGCCAGTCTCGCAGGGATGAAGAACTAAACCAGAAATCAGTTCTGATTAACCAACCGTACTACAGGAATGATAGCAAACAGCAAATAGTAAGGTCTCATGATTAAGTTCTCAGCTCCAGGAAAGTATGCAAAATATAATGTAGGAGGAGGAAGAAACTAACCTTCATGAGATTTTCGATGATGAGTCTACTGTTAACAGCAACAAGAACAACTACACAGAGGTTGAACAATCCTGCATGGCTCTGCCAACGAGAAAAAAACAATCACAATATAAAAACACAGATTCAATCCCTAAATGCAAGTTCAAGAAGATAACCTGTTTGAAGATAGCGTCAGAGCTGAGTGGACTCTCTCTCGTCCTCCGATGAGCTGGAACCGACGGACGATACGTGAACCTTGCATCGCTGTTTCCTCCGCCTCCTCCTCCTTGGATATCTCCGCCGTTACGTCCAGCTAAATTCGCTGTTCCCTGAGCATCCTCAGCGGCAGCTGAATCAACTCGATCCCTCACGTCCGCCGGAGCTCCGACATCATCAGACGGGGAAGTACCATTACCCGCAACGGACACGGAATCGGAAAGGATACCGTTGGAAGAATCCGATCTCGATTTACGTCGACGAAGCAAATCGAGATCCGCAACACCGTTCTCCGTCGGCATAGTGACGCCTCCTCCAGAATCCAATATCGCCATGGAGGTTTAGGTTCTAGAAACTAAAGAGGAGGAGGCGAAAAGCATGCAGAGGAAAACGGTAAAAATGATTGCAGTTTGAGAATCAGAATCTAATGGAAAGACAACAAAAAAGTTGATTTTTTTTTAAAAGATTTGTTGAAAAATAGGAAAATTGCTTAAAACTCGGTTTATCGTGTCTCTTTCCTGCACACAGAATCAAAGGCTTTTTTTTTTGGAGGAGTGTAGAAAAAAGGATTCACGAGAGAGAGAAGATGAGAGGAAGATGATGACAACAATGGTGACAGAAATAGCGCTGGGGATATTTCTCTTATTTATAGGACTTTTCCCCTTTTTTCTTAAGATACATATCATCGAGTTTATTTGTATTCAGATTTTCCTTTGGGGAGAAGGGAAACATTTATATCATTGCCACGAAATTCCCCAAATTTCAATATACCACAATTTGCTAGTAATTGTTAGAGTCATTTAGCACTATATACTCAGAGATTTGAGAAATTAGGAATATGCCTTAAAGAAAATTAGTGGGCCTATATAATGTGATGTACAATTACAAAATAACCATTTCTTTATCTTTTCTTTCCATCTTCTCTTTCTTCTCACACGACGAAATCTTTTTTTTTTGTTGAGACCACAACAACAAACCCTAATTGATAATTGAATCCAAGAATCAAAAGCAGAAAAAAAACCCTAATGAATCTTAATAAACCCTAAACCCTAATAAACCCTAATAAACCCTTGCTGCTCGGGGCATCCGCGGAGTTGGTGAACTTAAGATCGAAGGATCGTTCGCCGGAGTTGTTATGGCGGTGGGGAGACGAGGAGGAGGAGAGAAGGAGGTGGAGGTGGAGGACGAGGACGAGGAGGAGGAGGGGAGGAGGAGGACGAGGAGGGAGGAGGGAGGAGGATCAGGAGGAGGGAGGAGGTAGGAGAGAGGAGGAGGAGGAAGAGGAGGGAGGAGGAGGGGAGAGGTTGGTGGAGGTTCGGATCTGAGGAGGTCGGTGGGGTGGTTCGGATCTGAGAATGAGGAGGAGTTGTTGTTGGAGGAGGAGGTTGAAGATGGAGTGTTGGAGGTCGATGGGAGGGGGAGAGGAGGTTGGTGGAGGGAGAGAACATTGAAAGGGGTATTTTGGTTTTTTTTTATGATGAAGATAGAGTGCAATTTCTCTAATTGTTATTCAATGATTTTTTTATTGCTCCTTTTTTAAATTCACATTTTTTTACCTAAATGTAAAATTTAATTCAGAAACATTTCTTTTCATCAAATGCAACCAATATAGATCATTCTATTTGAATTTCTCTTTATGTTTTATTATACTTCATTTTCTTCTTGAACTCTATCTTGTTCCAAGCCAATATGCCATATTACTCTTTCAAATTTGGCATCTTCTTAATAATAGTGAGTTTGTTTCTTATGTTCTTATCAATCACTTCTATACTATTAAAGCTGAAGTACAAAAAATTAAGTGTTTGGAAACATGAATAAGAAATATTTAAAATTAGAGTGATTGGAAACATGGATATCATATTAATATATTACATGTTTACTCTTTTGATTATATATTATTTTGCACCCACGACATTTATATAACCTTCCGTAAAAATAATCAAACCGCAATACGCATAAAATCTATTCAGTTATGGGAATCAGAATATTCTTTTTCTAAAATGTAGATAGGCATCGATCGGTTTGCACCCATCGTCATCTTAACCTAAATTTTCCTCAAGTACAATAATTCAGTATATGGAGTATCTTATTGATCTCTATGTTTGACGGTTCTCCGAGAAAACGAGAAAGTTCTTCAAGATTTACTCTGTTTCGAGAGAAACAAATCGTTTTTTATTTCACAAAAACAGTGTGTTTTTCCCGGAAAAAAACTAACATTTTACAAAAACAGTGTGTTTTTCCCGGAAAAAAACTAACAGAAAACCTAATGGGCCTGATGTTATTAAAATAAAGATTATGACCCAAAGTTCTGTTATTATTATTTTTTTTGGCTTTCTATCACTAATTGTACTTCATTTCATAATTATTATAAAATAATATATGTACTCTTTAAATGTATTTAGAATGAATCATTAATAATATATATCTTATTTATATAATTTATTTTGACTATTATTAAAAGTTTTTAACAGTGATATATTAGCCTTTCTATTCTTAAAAAAATGATTAAATTGTTTATTGTATATAACTTTGCACCAAATTTTTGCAAACAAAAAATCACTTTATAAACTATCACTGAAATGTCGATGCCTCGCAACAATTTCATCAACGTCCCTTTTAATTAATTTATAAACTATCACTAAAAGAAACACAATGTTTAAACAGTTTAATTGATTATTAAACTGGAATCATTATATTATAATTATAAAATTTTTATATACCATAAAACAAAGACCCGCCCAATCGGGTGGGTTATGATCTAGTTGATTAATAAAACTGCAACCGACAAGATTTACGATGCCTTTTTTTAAAATCCCTCTATCTCCAAATGGTGTATATTGCTGTTTGAAAATTGAGAATTTTTGCAAATACCAGGATTTGAACCTAGAAACTCTTAGAAAAAACTCATAGTGTGCAACCGTTAGGCCAAAGTATTATTTCTTTAATACATTAATTTCTTCTAAGTAAAGTTAATAAAATTATTATTTATATACTATTTTCTCATACAAAGCTAACTTTATTCTATTTATGCAAAATTGGACATCAAATTCTTTAGTCAAGTCATCACATAATTTTCATAGAGTTTTATGTTTTGTTAGTTATTCTATTCTAAACTATATTTCTCAGCCAATTATTGTTTGAAAACATAATAGCGTTTTGTATAAAATAAAATATTTTAATATTTTTCTCTAAAATAGAATAATTCTTAACTAAAATATCTTTCTTTTCAATCTTTGTGTTTTTCTAAAAAAAATCAAAAGCTTTATAATATTTTACAAAAAATATATTTATTTATTAAATTAAATTTTGATTTACTTTAATTTTTACAAGATTCTAATAGAATTATGACTTTCTCTAAACTAAAATTTACTAAAAACACTATTATGTTAATAAAACTGTGATTTTATGTTTTTTAAACTGTGTTTTCTTATAAGTCAAATGTTTTTGCTATAATTATAAAGTTTAAAAATTAAGAGACTATTCTGAAAAAGCATGATTCTATAATATAAAATGATATTTTACATATATATTTAAAACAGTAAATTTTATTTTATAAGAAACGTTGGAGATGGATGGATGCATACTTTAACCCTGTTATAACATTTAAAAGTAAAAAAAAAGTCATGTATTTGAGATGTCGCAAATTAAATATTTTCTATTAATAAAAACGTCTGGCTTTCACAAAATCATGTGAAAGTTTACTGTTATGCAGAAGGAATATAAACAATTGGCAATTAAATACTAATACCAAATCAGAATGGAACAGACGAACAATTAATAAGGTTTGATCAGAGACTGTTACTGTCAGTGAAAACAATGACATGCATTGGTGGTGTGTTCAAATGTCCTACTTTTGACCCCCTTCGCCTTTTACATCTCTTTACGCATAGACTTGCAAAAGCATCTTTATTGACTAATTTTTTTATAATAAATATTAATCTAGTTTTCGTAATGCTGATGATATAGACAAATCTCAATCTTTTCTTAAAAAATAAATATTTTGGAGAAGATAAGATTAATTATTAATTTATTTAAATGCTGACGTGTTCCTCTGTTTTTAAAGCATAGTATCAACAGAAAAGGTCATGTGGTCATATAATAAAACGTCAACGATTATTTGTTGTTTAAGTTTAGTTTGATGGTCAACTTTGTCTTTTTAAAAGGTAAACATTTTATGAATGGTTCTCTAAGAAACTAGAACTCCGCAACATATAAAAGTCAAAAGAAAGTTTGTTACCCATGTACTGATGTAAGAGATCAGATGATCAGACTAAACCATTCAAATTCGATAACAACTACAGAAAACCGGTTCAAATAAGTTGGTCTCTAATTAAATCAAGCCAAATCGGACCAAAAACACTACTGTAACAAGAGTAGCTAGTCTGCTACGAAATGTGCAGAGGTGGCTTCCAAACAGAGAGATGACATCGACAAGACCTCCAAAACCTCCCACAGAAACTACCGGTGAAATACATCCAAGCATTGGATCAAACGCTTAAACAACGAGAGTTTGTACACCTAAAGGGGAAACAACTTCGCAACAACATAGCTTTTATCTATGGATTGTTAATAAGATAAGATACTGATGATATCAAGAACTGATTATGATAAATCTGTAGGGCTAAAAGTAATGTAGGGTATAGGAGAAATAGGTTAAAAGAAAAGGATCAGAAACGAAAACAGAGGGCTTATTAAAGAGTTTTGAGAAGCACTGAATCCCAATACCCACACGAGGACTCAAAGGCTCGCAGACAGTGCTAATTGTCTGAGTGCCCCTTGACATTTTGATTTTACCACTCTCCTACGAAGAAAAAAATGTTGGTTACATATATGATTCTTGGATGTTTAGATATCCTGTTAATAAAACAGCAACGGAGATCAAGATAAGATACATACACCACGTCCCAATAATATGCACAAGAATCACCTGCAGCCGTAAATACACCTCTTGATTATCAGAAACAAAAAAAAACAGTTACTCTGTAGCCAAGCAATAAGAGCATGAACAAAGGAGAATCTTGGTAGTGGTTCTTGCCAAAAAGTAGGGCGTGGATCCCGCCAAAATTCTAAGTATCGGATGTGAAATGGCTGAAATAAGAGCATGTCCATCAGTTAATTCGATGGGCACGATTCTCCAAATTACTTTTTTGAATTTTGTTTTTCGTTTGATTTCTTTTTTTAAAAATTAATAAACCGATCAATCGTGAGCCGTCACGTGTCGTGGATCCACGTTGAACTCGTTTCACTGCGGAGCACTCGTGAGGCATGGTTTCACGCGGCACGGATTATAATAATTTTTTTTTGGATTTGTGTGAACTTTTGGTAAAAACCTTCAATGGCGATGGCCTAAGATCCAAATCTTGCACTGTTTTGCGAGCTCCACTGACATATGGCGGTCCGTAATTGATTTATTTTTTTACACTTTTTTTAAACAAAAAGAAAACCAAAAAAGATCTCAAGAATCGGTAACGGTTGTTCATGCTCTTCTAGACATATCACAAGACTTGAAGTGAAATAACAATTCTAACATGAGGATCGACAGAGATTGCATTGGTGAAAGAGCACCCCCGAGGACCTCTATAAGAAAGGAAAAAGAACTGTGACTCTATGCATTTGTGTTGTGACGGTGGAAACGGGGACGGAAACGGGTGTACGGGAGCAAAATCAAAATTTGCAGATACGGGTACGGTATGTAACTTAAATGCAACATAAAATCCACAATTTAGATTTTAACACTTGTTATATTTTAATTAGTTTAAATCAAGTTTAGTCTGATATCTAAAACCATAGTTATCAGGTTTAGAAACGTTTAATGGATGTGCTGTGCATCTTGAATGTTTAACCATTAAAACCAATCCGGTTTCTATTTGGTTATTAATTGAACTGGATTAGACCCGGTTCATGGTTCCGGTTTAGTGATGTCGCCATTTCGACGACATATTACACAAAAGCCAGTCGCAAGCTCTTTTGATCCCATGACTAACAACCATTTGAAACGCCAAATTTTAAACTCTCACGTCCCTGAAACGTTCCCACAGGAGAGTCACTGAAATGGTAAAGGCCCTAAACAATTTACTAAAAGTTTTTTAAAAACAAAAATTTACAAATCTGGGGGTCTATTTCTATGTAAATGTGTTCAGAAAATTTGGAGCTTCTAGGCCAATGTTTCATTTGCTATGCTCAGGACCACCCTTGCGTCCCCATGAAAGCTTTGCCGTCCTGTCAATGTTGGAAACGTTACCGGGACGTTTCCGAGCCGTCCCATGAAGTCCCCGTTTCCCAAACGTCCCTGGTACACGAGACGGCTGCTAAATGACGTACCCGTGCAACCTACCGCACTAACACTGAGAACCCATGCACGCTAGGTAACTACATCATGTGCACTAAAAGATAGTGATAAGGTAGAATCAAATGAACTAGACTCACTTGTTGTTGTGGATTAGTCAACTCAAGCAACGGCTTCTTCTTTGTAGAATCATGAACAATAGCTCAAAATCTTCAAACTTAGAAAACAAAACAAGCAAAATGGTAACACGCCTTGCAAGTGAAGAGACGAGTCTAACTCTTTCCATTTCCTTCATTTATCACCACAACTAAAAAGCAAGGACAAGTGGCTGGAGAAGAGATCCCTAAAGCAGCCGAATAGTGATTTTGTTTAATTATGTGTTAGCCCTTAAATTAGCTGCTAAATGACGTACCCGTGCAACCTACCGCACTAACACTGAGAACCCATGCACGCTAGGTAACTACATCATGTGCACTAAAAGATAGTGATAAGGTAGAATCAAATGAACTAGACTCACTTGTTGTTGTGGATTAGTCAACTCAAGAAACGGCTTCTTCTTTGTAGAATCATGAACAATAGCTCAAAATCTTCAAACTTAGAGAACAAAACAAGCAAAATGGTAACACGCCTTGCAAGTGAAGAGACGAGTCTAACTCTTTCCATTTCCTTCATTCATCACCACAACTAAAAAGCAAGGACAAGTGGCTGGAGAAGAGATCCCTAAAGCGGCCGAATAGTGATTTTGTTTAATTATGTGTTAGCCCTTAAATTAGTAATATTTTCTATTTTGGTCATTTCATTGGATAGCTAAACCTTGCGAAAAGGTTTTCGTCGCAAAAGTGTAATCGCCGACTGTGGGGATCAAACCCACGGCCACGTGATTAAAAGTCACGCGCTCTACCACTGAGCTAAGTCGGCTTGGTGTTAATTTAGACTTTATGTTTCTTTTAGACAGAGTTAAAAGACGAATAGCAAATCCGATATCAGATGTGTCCAGAGCTTCAGCCATTGTCCTTGTCCCCATTGTTTCTACAAGAGAAGTAATATTCAGATCCAAACTGTGTTAAATCAGATTTTTACGAGTGAGAAGAGATAATATGCAATCCCAATCTAGTCTGGTTTGACATTGACTCAAGAAAAAGTATCATTGTTACCAGTTTCTGCCAATGCATATCAAAAACTTTAGGAAACTTTCTTGATCAATGCAAGCATATGCCATAATGGTTTGTTGTTAGGATGTTGTATTAATAAAACTTAACTTTTTATATATTACACATTAAACATATAAATTTTGTTGTTTTCTTTCCTTAATTTTTGCAACTTTTTGATTCAATTCAAAACTTGCTACATAAACAGATCTTGAACTGATACATTTGTCACAAGACTCAACTCACAAACGTTAAAAGAAGATTGGACCAAACTCTCCGTCCTGATGCAGCATTGCGTCAATTTGATATCCATCCTTAAACCCCGTCTAACAATCACAGTAAAACAATATCATTTTCATGAATGACTTAAGTCTCCCTCTCTCTCTCTATATATATATATATAAATCAATGTTCATACCTCATCAGGTGTTACATACTTATTAATCATCTTGCCTTCCTATGATAAGAAAACATATGTTCCCCACCCCACACCTCTCGCATCATTGTAACGTTCCATCAATTTCCTCATCTTATCGGTCCTTCTCATTCTAAACTCTCTATGTTCCTCCTCATCCCATATGTCCACACATAGACATATATGTATATAATACATAGTCTCATGTTTAAATTCGATGATGTAAAGATTCAACATACCTGACCCTTCACACACACAGTAACATGAGTCGACGAATTTGAGGCAGAGGAGGAAACACCAGTGGTGAGGAGAGTATATTCATCTGCCGTTGTGATGTTACTTGTCATGCACTCATCAACAGATTGTGTTCCTTTGACAGAGCGTTTGAGTTCTTGTTTGGTCTGTTTGATGTCTCTGCGAGAGGGACATGGTGTCCCGTATGTTTCAGCAAGCATGGTCCAGATTTATTTGGTGGTAGTGGTGGCACTAGAAACGATCGGTTGCACGTTAGGAGACAAGGTGCCAAAGATAGAGCTGTAAAGCATTCTGTCTTGTCTTTTCCATGGAGCAAAGAGAGGGTTTGGTTTCTCTAGGCCGTTGATGATGACGGTGGGTGATGGTGTGTTCTGTGTTTGGTCGAGGAAACAGTGGAGTTCGTGGGCCTCCAAAAGAGCACGCACCTGAAGTGTCCATGTGATGTAGTTGTTGGTGGTGAGCTTGGTGATGCCGGTCATGTTGACGGATATCAAGGGGGTTTTAGGGTCCATGGCGTTGAAAACCAGTTCGGTTTTAGCGGAGGATGGTGTGGTGATTGTTGACATGGGAGAGGTCGAGATCTAGTTTAGTGGAGAAGCGAGTGAGAGGAGAGCCAAATAAAGAGAGAGAGAAAATTAGGGTTTGGAGTTAGAGACCAAAGTGCTGTGATAATATATAGTGGATATGAGTATATATTAAGAATAGGATGATAAGGTAGATATACAATAAATATTTAAACAGATGAGAGAGATCGTACTAGGGTAGATATGAAATAAATAACCTATTTAGATTATACGCAAAGCTCAATATACTCAAAAAAACTTCTTCACGCAAATGATTTTACATTAACATTCACTTATTAACTCAATCTGACTGATGAGATCATTGATTTCTCAAAGTACTAATAATAGGGATAGGATGGCCATGGAACTGTACTATACATCAAAATGATTCATTAAGATGAAAAGACTAACACACCAAACACTGTATTATACTGCAAACTAGTTAATGAAGATGGAAAGACTATATACACACCGCTCTATGTATATTTAGTTGTGGTCAGGACCGAGGAGGAGCGTGTATTAGGGCAACATTATTGCAAGAAACAATTTTAAAACTCTTAAATTATTTTATTAATTTTTATAACCTAAAAAACAATGATACGAGATTTTATAAAAACTAGATCGTTTTTCCGCGCTACGCGCGGATAATAACTTTTAAATTTATTATATTTGTCACATTTTCTCTTGTATAAATTATTATATTAATTTTAGAATAATTGTGTTTATTTAATCATTTTCAACTTAGTTTGAAATCTTATTTTGGAAATATTTATAATATTGTCATTATGCAATATCACAAATTTATAATTATCAAAATTTCTTAGTAATAATAAAAAAGTCTACACAAGCATAATTACATAAAAAGACAAAAATGATTACAAAAAAACACAAATGTGAAAATTATTCTTTTAAAAACAATTTTGTGAAATAAAAAATATTCTCAGAATCTTGTTACCTTTTAAAATATTAATAAAAGAAGTTTCAAGCAGAAAAAATAATATAATCTTGTATTTTCAAAATTGAATACAATTAGCACATGCACAAACCGTTTGCGGATTAAACGACATACAAAATGACTTCGGGATCAAAAATATCATACGATTGTAGATGCAACCATTTACTCTTTACTTTCAGTAAGAACCGACTCTGACAAAATGTATGTATGAGGTGTATCTCTTTATTTCTTTTCTATAAGTAAATACTGAAAAAAAAGAATTGAAAAGAAATAATATTTACATTTGCAAATGACTACAGTTATACATAAAATGATAAAACTATGTTCCTTGGACAAAGTCCTTGACTTTTAGGTAGTGAGAATGAGAAGAGAGTAGGAAGATTTCTAAATACTCTTTGAAAAAAATAAAAGTTTTTCCCAGTGTCAGTCAACTTTTATTGTTTGTCGTTATCTACCGTAGCACATGAATCTGCAGGTAAAGACAATCTCAAGCTGAAGCTTTCAACTTTCTTCACTCTTTCACAAATTTGTTTCCCCCTCATTCTTGAAACTAAATATGAATGTAAAAACAAAAAAAGTAAACCGTAAATAACTCTGTTTAGCAGCAAGCCAAACCATTGACTGGAACATAACCTTAAGCAAAAGGCAATTAACGGTTTAGAGCGCACGATATGTTCTTTCACTTGGTCTCTGTGTTGGTTGTTGAGTAGAAGATGTGGAAGATTGGTCCCATTCCAAGATGCTACCAGAGCTTTTTTCTGTTGCCATTCATATTGGCGGCAGCTTGTTCAGACGCAATGGCTCTCTGACGGTGGAGGAGTTCCAGTTCTTTTTCAAGCTGTTCCATTTTCTTAAGCTTTTGTCTAACCTCTGCAACCTCAACCTGTGAGCACATAGAGATGTTCAGAAACATGAACTTACACTACGCTTTCAAAACGGAAAGAGAAGTAAAATCCTACACACCTCTAATTTTAAACACCCTAACTGTTCCGCTGCAAGTTAACTCCGCACAGACTGAAGTTCCTATTACAAAAAATAGTCGCTATGACAAAACGATCTCTGAAGAAATTTTTTCAAACTCATGTCTCTTGCTTTCTAGTTGCTTACATGGTAAAATGGTATACTGAATTAGAACCAATTTGAAAGACAATAGTATTAGTCACCTTGTTAACTCTGTTAACTCTTCCTTCAGAGTCTATATCTTCTCCTTCCTGATTCATGTCTCCAGTTCTTCTTTCTCAGATTTGAGGGATGTGATTACTGGTAATCTTTGAACAACCGCTTAGTAACTGCTTGATAACGGCTTGTGTAACACAAAGATCACAGT
>JABAYD010044049.1:0-12763 GCA_014822095.1 Diplotaxis tenuifolia | reverse complement strand
TTCTCACCCAAAGGAAAACCCCCGGTGATTAGCTTAAAGTACTTTGGAGGAGGACCAACTTCTCCCAAGCTTTCCATCTCATCACCTGGCGCAAAGCACGCTGGTAACTCTTGGAGTGTTTTGTTATCCATAAAGAAGAGTCATCTTCCGAAGAAAGCGAGCTCTCATGATTATCAACGGAAAAGGAGTCTTTCTCTTTCTGAAAAGTGTTATCAATCCCCCCTCTTCCGGATGGAACTCATAAGGGCTCAAAGCCTTCCTTTGACTCTCGGAGTTTCCATTGGTATCGACCTTCTCCTGACCAATGTGCTCGCCGTCCTGAATCAAAACCGTCTCCACCTCCACTGCTTTATTGGATAACTCCCCTAAAGCCAAGATTTCCGGAGGAAGACTCCAACCTCTCTCTCTAGCTTTAGAGCGGGCTCTACGTCTAGACCTTAAACGAGCTTTACTCTTCTTTACCTTTTTCTCTATGCATGAGGTCTCAGTTAAGACTTCATGGCACGGACCCACAACACACACTTTCGTTGCCGACTTCACAACACTGACCACTGTTTCTTTTTGTTGAGTATGTGTCTTCTTCATAAGAGGTCTTTGACACCGATTCATCAAGTGACCAAACTTACCACAGTTAATGCATCGAGGGGGAAGACTCGGATACTCGACATTAATCCTAATGGAGTTACCTTGAGAGTCTCTTACCTCCAAAATCTCAGGAGGAGGATGAGACAGATCAATTTCAATCTTAACTTTCGTATCTCCAAAATGGTATGGGTTTAAACGAGACTTCTCGGTGTGAAGAGGTTCACCGATCCCACTAGCAACAACATTGATACCTTTCAAAGAATACAACTGAGGAGGAACGTTCTTGAGAACTGCCCACGTCGGAGCGAAGAGGAGTTCTTGAGCAGCCAAATTTCCATCAGCTGACCAAGAATAGACCGAAAAAGCACTACTATCCGCCTGTCAATACCCCATCTTTAAGACCCACTCTCTGGTCTAAACTGCAGGAATGAAAATTAAGACGCATGTATCAGAAACCGTTCGCACAGTAATTCTCCCAAACTTTCCCCAAACTGGGTTCAGATCCGTGAAAATCTTCTCTGCTGAGGGTCGACGACCGTGAAACTGAGCGACCACATGGTCTTTCCATAGGGCGCTTGAACAACCAGTGTACCGTCCTCCAGGAAATTTGGATCGGAAACCTTATGCAAGTTCCTCAGTGAAGATTTAAACCTCACCGCATAGCTAGGGACCTGTACAGCTCGAATCGACGCTGGAACCGAAGAAGAGAGAGGCTTAACATCCAAGTCGCGATTCTGGATCTGAGATTTGCGAGAGGAAATATTTTCCTTACTGCTCCCACCAGGGTCAACGAGAACGCCGAAAGGAGGAGAGGACGACGGAATCATCATCGCGAAAGAGAAACGAGTAGGAATGACTTCTCACTAGTCGACGTGAGGCCAACTAACGGCGATGAACACCGAAAACCTAAATCGCCCTTTTTAGAAGAGTTTACAAAATATGTTACTGCATGGCGATCTCATCAGTGACTGCATGATAATATCGCATTAAAAGTGGTTAAATTTTTCAATGACAATTGCATTTAGCATGCATATATTAATTAAAAGGTAATTTAAATTATCAAGATCTCCAGTGTTTGCGACGTTGTATGTATTAGACATAAATTAAATTTTTACTGCTCAGGATGACTATTATGTTGCTATTCAGTACATGTATCTATAAAGGTAGAACAATTCCGTAGCGATTTAGAATAACTCGATTTTTACCTTTTAAGGGTCAATGTCAGGTTGTCAATTAGGACCATGATTTCTTTGATATGGCAAACTAAATGATTTGTTTACATAATGATAAAAACAGAAATAAATAATATAATATTTGATATTAAATATAATGAACAAAGACCGATTTCGTATGGAGGCGAGATACTTTTTTTTTAATTCTTTAATTGCTTGTAGTGTAATAGTGTTTACGCAATCAGAATCCTAGGATGCAACCACACTTCGACTCTTCCACATCACTCAGAATAGAAGCTGATGAACATATTTTTGTATTGTACTCTCAGACACAAAACAAAATAAAAACATACTAGCCATAACTATTTCATAATGAGAGAATTGTTTCTCTTTGATTGTATGAATGCAAAAACCTATGTGTACTTCTACATTGCCAGAAGGCTTTATATAGAAACAAGCACCACAAAGCTTTACATTTAGGTTTATTCTTTTGAAAACCAAAAATGTATTATGGAGTATTAAGTGACATCAATTGTCATAACATTTGACTATTGAGTGTAACTTGCAAAATTAATTTAATAATCTTTAACCAAATCAAAGCTAATAATTTATTTTTCTATCGGTTACATTTTTATATTTAACCAAATATAAAAGATAATCATGAATATGATTTAAATAATAAGTTATTAGACAAAGTCTATCTAACAAGCTTAAATCCACATTCAAACCCCAATATCCAAAGTATGTATTTGCTAATTTTTTTACACTTAGCTAAATTTAAAATTTTACAAACTTTATAAATCATATACTTTGGAATTTCATTTCTCATTCAAACAAAACTCATTTTTTACATATGAATATATTATTCATAATATCCAAAAAATAGTTCCAACATAAACACGGAGGAGACATAGCAAAGTGAGAATCGATTCGTGGAAGGATGCGTTGAACAGATTGGCTAATATCTCTGGTGACTGTTCAAAGAATTCGTAAGGTTTCTAAAACAAGACAATATTTATATGTTGTGTTGGATCCAAAATTTTAGGCTCGTGGGAGTATGAAGTTGTCTTGTCGTAATTTATGAAATTAGTCAATAATTTGTTCGCTAGTCCCCTACAGCGCGCGTAGATACTGTGTACCTATCTCTTGAACATGGATATATAGTCTTTAGATTCACTTGATTTTAAAGGAAAAGGCAAAACCTACATAGATACATAGATTTTTGTCAAATTTTATTGTTTAGAATCATGAATATTAAATTGATGTGTTTGTTTGTTCTTTTGTAGCTTAATCTTAACCAGCACGAAAATATTTTGCTTACAAAGAATATTTAATGAAAATTATATTTACGTCCATTATTTATGTATTTTAAGTTTTACATAATTTGCTTTCAGTTTATGTAAATTTTTACTTAAAAAATCATAATAACTATTCTATATGCATTTTTTATTTTTAATATTTAAAATTAGATTTATTTATTTTTACTTATTTTATTTTTTAAACTGAGATCTTTAAAAATCATAATCACTATTCCCTCAATTTATTATTTTAGTAATTAATTTTCTTATAAACTCATCTAGATATTTCTATCACTAATCTCCTATATATTAATTTAGAAGCATTACAACATGTTTTGGTAGTCACTTGTCATCATGAGAATGCTTCTCAAATTTATTAGAAAAAATATTGGTCCATATAAGCATTTGTCATCATGAGAATGCTTCTCAAATTTATTAGAAAAAATATTGGTCCATATAAGCATGTAATACGATTTTATTAAACTAAGTATAAAATTATTATAAAATTTAGGAAATTATCTAAAATGGTTATAATATATATGATAGTTAATGATTTAAATAAGAAAGATTTGATAAAAAAAATTGTATAGCTTCTATTCTTTTTGTTAAATTTATATTGTGAAAATAAATTAAATAATATTATTAACTATATAGAAAAATTATATTTTTTTCGTATTGTTATATTTTGATTTTTTTAAACGACTATAAATTAATAAAACCTTTAATAATTTCACACATAATTTTTATTTGATTAATAGTTTATTTTATTTATTATAACATGATAAAATCAATTATATAATTAATGCGTAAGAAATACAATTTAATAGATATTCAAATTATATGTGTATATATGTATTTAGTGAAGTATAAATTGAGATATATACCATTTTAAAATACATAAGTATTTAATTCTAAAAATGCATTGAATAAATATTGAGAACTTAATAATTAAATGACAAACTTTAAATTTAATTTATTAATTATATTTATTTATATAAAGTGATTATAATAAAGTGATTATAAATAAAAAAATTATTTTATTTAAGTGGTCGTGCTAAATTAATTGTGACTGCAGATTTTATGGTGCAGGACAAGCGGTTTAACTGTGGTGTGATTCTAACATTTATAAAAAATATATGATATATATGTAGAGATTTTTTATTACTGTTAACTGCAATGCGGGACGACAATCCCGTCCGAATATTATAGAGGCTTCAAGCATGTCAAAAGTAATGTGGCCTTTATAGTAATATTTAAAAATGTCAAAAAAATAATATAAGGCTGTAGCTCGAACCAGAAGGAAGTTGAACACTAACGTCTCCAGGATAACCATCTGAACTTCAGTCACTTTTGGAAATTGTGGCCTATACTTTATTTTTAATATGTGGCCTAAAGCCATTGCTTGCTTCACTTGCCTTAAGGCATGGACGGGTCTGCGGGACAAGAAACGGCAGAAACCTGAGTAAAATAAAACACTGTAACGGTCCCGTCTGCCCACAAATGCATGACTTGGTAGTTGGCAACCAAAAGTGGTATTCTTTACTGCGTTACTAACTCAGTGACTGGCTGCACGACCATATCGCATTTGAAACTGCTATAAATTTTCAACGACGATCATATTAGGTTTTATAAACATATTACATTAAGAATAAAAGTACTTTAATTTATCCTGATCTACCGAGTGTGACGTTTTTTTAGTGTATGTGACGTTGCATGACATAAATTAAATTAATAATGTTTCAGGATGGTAATTATGTTGCTATTTAGTAGATGTCTTTATAACGGTAAGAACAATTCTGTAGTCATTTAGAATGACTCGTTTTTTTACTTTATAAGCGTCAATGTCAGGGTGTCAAGAATGGCGGACGGTACCTAATAGGACTGAAAATTGGATTGGCTTCATTATCCTCTCTTAAGCGTAGATGATTTCAGTCCATTGGAAATAGGACTGGCTTCATTATCCTCTCCTAAGTGTTGTCTCCACATTCATTATTTGCTTATAAGCTATATATCGAATTCGGTAATATATTTGAGTTTCACTTCCCTGTAAAAAAGCTAAAAAAAAATATTTCTTATTTTATCATAAAGTATTTGTTATTTAGTTTATTTTCGTTTTTTAATATATTAATTTGATTTTGGTTTGGTTAATTTTTAGTAAATCAAGCTTAGATGGATAGTCTAATTATCTTATATTTATATCTAATGATTACATTTATTTTAGATTTTTATATATTTAAAATTATAATTTTAAGTAGATTTAATTTTATCTAGTTTATTTTGGTTAAAATATGTTAAATTGATCATTGCAGATTTATTGATTTAGTGGAAGTAATCCAAATCGAGTAGTATGAATGGTTTATTGATGAGCTTTTCATGTTTGAGGAGGGGGTAGTGATCAAACAATAAAATGGGGTGCAATGTGAAATTTAATAATAGGGAGGGTCTAGCCAGGCTAACCATTGACTGCTATTTTGGTTCTTATGGTCAGGTTTAGTAGAAATATTCCAAGTTTTCAAAGTACCGAGTTCTTCCTTCCAACCCTATAAATATATGTATACTTTGCCTAAATGCTCTTAAACAGAAAAAAGTCTCGAAGAGCAAGTAAAAAAATACAATATGAAGACGATCTTAAAGAAACGATCGTGCTTCAAAACAAAAGTTAAGTCCTTACAACTATTCGAATCCAGGTCATCATTATCTTCTTCTTCTTTCCCTCCTACAAAATACGACGTGTTTTTGAGCTTCAGAGGCGCAGATACTCGCAAGAACTTCGTGAGTTTTCTGTACAAGGATTTAGAGACCAAAGGCATTCATACTTTCAAAGACGACAAGGCACTGCTGCCCGGCCGTCCAATTGCACCAGAGCTTGTCCAAGCCATGAAAGGGTCGAAAATCGCGGTGGTGGTGGTCTCTCCGACGTACTCAGCTTCTTACTGGTGTCTTGAAGAGCTCGTAAAGATTTTGAAACTCGAGAAAAAAGGATTGCTCACTGTGTTGCCGCTTTTCTACGAGATTGATCCTAGTCAAGTGAGGAGAAAGACAGGAGAAGTAGCGGAACAGTTCAATAAACACAAGAAGAGATATAAGCCAGAGAGACTCCGGTCTTGGAGAAATGCGCTGAGTAGGGTAACTATTCTCTCCGGCTACTGTTCAAAAAACTGGTAAAATCTCCATAAGAACCATATAATATTTTCTGTGTCTTCTTATTGGTTTGTGTTGTGAACAAACGTGTAGCGATCATGAGGAAAAAAAACATTTAGAGAGAAGGCAAACATTTTCTATATTCCTAAAAGATACACCGACCCAATAAATGCCTAGTGGCCTTTGAAAGAAAAAACTCAATATGGCAAACTTTGGTTCGAATTCCTCTAACCACACGAATATGATTTATTGTTTTCGCATCATTTAAATGTTTAGGATAAGATCTGTATGTTTAATAGATTATTTTAATACGGATTTAACTCCCTTTTAGCTATAAAAAGATGTTCTTTTATGTTGCACTTAGATTTATTTATTCTTGTACATGCACTCATATTTAATTCACTTTCAGAATTAACAATTTTTTGGATCTAAAATATTTTACGGATTGGAAATCATATTTTTTCAGCAAAGATGACGCGACGCTGGTTGATGGAATTACTAAGACGATATTAGAGATATTGTCGACAGTAACACCAAGCAATGGTAATAACCTAATTGGTTTCGAGAAACACATGGAGTATGTGTATCCTTTACTGGATCTAAATACAAATGAAGGTGTTCAAGTAAGTGGAATTTGGGGGAAGAGGAAGCAATGGAATATCAGCACTCGCGAGAGGCGTTTACCAAACCATCTCACCCAAATTTGAAGCTCATTGTTTTCTCGAAGACGTCAGAATGATCTCACTAGATTGCAAAAAATTGCATCTACAAGAGCTTCTTTCCAAGATGGAAGGTCCCTGCTTGAGCACAAAGAGCTCTCACATGTGTTTTGACGCGATCAAAGCAAGGCTCGGGAACAAGAAGATTCTGCTTGTGGCTAACAACGTGGACAAGATCGAAAAGTTAAGTGCGCTTGCGAACGAATTTGGTTGGTTTGGTCCAGGGAGTAGAATCATCATAGTTACACAAGATAAGCAATTGCTTAGTTCATGGGGTGTGAAGAGTGTCTACGAAGCTGAGCGGTTGAGATGCTGTGAAGTTGGTAAGCTCTTTCGGTCTGAAGCCTTCAAGCAGAAACAAGATCCTGCGAGTTCCGAGGGGTCCATGATTCTTCCTGGTATTAATCTACTACCGTCCCTGAAGTATTTAATGGATTATTTGAGTGATGGAGATCAGCTTAGGAAAAAAAGTAAATGCAATAATATATAGTCTCTAGATTCATTTGATTAAAAAGGAAAAGTCAAAGCCTTTATAGACACAAAGTGCTTTATCTTAAAATGTAACGCCATTATTTGGATCTGGATTTACCAGTTTTTATGCAATACTGCTCTTTTTTTTTTTTTGTTCCTTTCACAATATAATATTGTTAAATGGTGTAATGATTTTCCAATTCATTATAGAATCTTTTTGTTATTCAAAAAAATTGAATATTTATAGAATACGTAAATTTATTACACATATGTGTTATTGTCTTATTGAAACAATTATTTTTATATTTCAACTCATCAATCATGACTCTCAATATACTAGAGTTTATAGATATGTTTCACGACCAAACATATTTGTCTTGATGAATAAAGATATATAGATCTATTATACCAAAAAAAATAAAGAAAATCATATAGCTAAATAAGAAAAGAGATTGAATATGACACATAGCACATCTAAAATGACAAAACCCAAATTTTTGTATATACTTGTAACATACTTTTCAAAAAGCTTACACCATCGAAATTGTTTTATTGGCCTATCTGTTCACATATACTTCCAACAAATCATTTACATACTTGTTATATGAAAATTTACAGAAAATATTCTTATATGATTACTTTACATAAAAACAATAAAGAAATAATATGAATCTATGAAAACATGACAGTCTATAAAAGTTGTATGGATTATATAAATACAAATGCTCATATTTTTTAAAGTCTATAAAAGTTGTATGGATTCAATAAGCGCATCTCCAAGAAGTGAATCCTCAAAATTTTTATTTTGAGGGCATGTTAGATCAAGAAGAAACCTCAAATTTATTTTTAAAGTTTTATGTTTTTTGCATTTTAGTCCACATTTTTAAATAAACAATTTTAAATTACTAAACTTTATAGAAATAAATAATAAATCACATTAAAAATTATTAAATGCATTATTTTATAAATAAAATTTATTATAACTTACATACATTACATAATAATAAAAACACACATTAATTCATAAAAAATACAAATTAAACATACATTAATTCATAAAAAATACAAATTATTCACTATTTTTATTTTTATAGTGTTCCCATATATGATCTATCAACCAATTTCGAAGTGAGAAATGAGTCTCTTGATTTTTTATCTGAAGATTACGAGTTAAAAAACTTTTGAAATCGAGTTTTTATTTTAACATGTTATATATTTAATGTATTAATTATTTATGTAAGATATATTTGAATACTTAAGTCAAATATATGTATAAAATTATAAGAAAGTTGATACAAGTACAATTATACGAAAGTTATAAATTTATAAGGACTAAACTGAAAAATAAATAGTATTTTGAGAGCATGAACAGTGGACCCTCAAAAATATGAAGATGCGATTTAAAAGTCCATTGTTCAAATTTTACTTTTCATGCCCTCGAAATTTGAAGATTTGAAAATCTATTGGAAAGACAAAAACCTCAAAATTTGAGGATTTAGGCACCTCTTGAAGATGCTTTAAATACAAATGCTCATATTTGTTAAAGTCCATGGAAAATTTTGAATTCTTTTTAAAACTACCAACTTGTCAAAGCCATAAAATTTATAAATCCATTTTCCAATAAACCCCCCTCCCCTCCTTAAGTATTTAAATAGAATTATAGAATCATTATACCAATAAAATATGATTTAAAACCTTAAGAATCACTAAACCAAATGAATCTTTAAATTCTTCAGATTTTAAAAATTTACTCTCCCACTAATCGGGAAAATGGGCATTTAAATCCATAACTATTTTCGGTAAATTAAATACCAAACTATACGTTGACTCGGCATTAAAGACTATGAAAGTCAGTCATTAAGCTATTAAACTTTCGTCATTAGTTGTATTTCCCTTCACTTAACAACATAACTCAAAAACAGAAAATCCCAAATTTGAAACCTTAATTTCGTGAGAAGATGATTCCGGCGACGATTTAGGCGATTTCCGGCGAGGACATGGTGAAAACATTCTTCAGAAAACGGGGAAGAAGCATGAATAAGATTCCGTTTCGGAGGGGAGGGTCGAATCCCATAGTTCCCGATGTTTCAACTGTTGCTAAACATCTTGAGAATCTTGAAGTGCCAAAAGTTCCTGAAGTTCAGTCTGCTATTCAAAATGAAAGGTAAATTTTACTAAACTTTGTTATAGTTTTGATTGTTTTTTTCTCATTGATATTTGGTCTTTTGGATTAGGACACTAGATGTTGAAGATTCTGTAGTATTCGGGAAGAAACCGTAGAACATGAGGTTGAAAAAGAAATCGTGGAACATGAGGCTGAAGAAGAAACGGTGGAACCAAACAATGAAGAAGAAGCTATGGAGTCGGTGATAATTCTTCGGTGGAGGGAGATGATTGTGAAGTCATTGTTGAAGATATGGGTGGATATAGGGAGTCTGAGCCAGTGCTGCAATCTGATGATGATGAAAATGTTGATGTACCAATTTGTGAGGATGATATTTTTAGAGAAGCTGGATGTAGAGATGGAAATGAAAACTACACGGGTGATGATAGCGGTGATGATATTTGAAACGAAGATATTATTCCGGATCCATTATCTGATGATGATCGCATGGATGGAGAAGAAAAATGAAGGGAATCCAACTGCCGCAATGATGATTTTTAGCACTAGGGAAGACATTTAATAATGCTGAGGAGTTTAAGTTTGATGTTCTCAAGTATTCTCTCAAGACGCAGTACGGCATAAAGTTATATAAGTCCTCAGCTAATAGACTTGGAGCTCTGTGCACACAACATGAAAAAGAAAATGTGGTTAGAGAGTGTATTGTTCATTTGAGAAAGGCAGGAACAAGCTTATGGTGAAGGTGTATTTGAATACACATATTTGTGTTAGGTCTGGCTATACGAGGTTGTTGAAGAGTGGAACCATAGCATAACTATATGAGGAAATACTTCAAATCAATCCTAAAATCAGGTCTAAGGAAATGGTTGCTGAGATAAAGAAAAAGTACAATATGATTGTGTCCGAGGAACAATGCAGAAGAGCGAAGGCAACTCTTGCGCTAGAAGAAAGGCGGTCATGAAATCCATTTTAGGAGACTTTGGGACTATCAGGCAGAAGTACTTAAATCTAATGTTGGATCAACAATGGAAATTGAGACAATTCCAGGTCCAGTTCTTGAAAGCAAGCAGAGATTTCACCGGTTGTACATCTGTTGTAAAGCTTTGAAAACGTCTTGGAAGGAAGCATGTAGACCGATTATAAGATTGGATGCTGCATTTATGAAATGGGACATAAAAGGTAAAATGCTAACTGATGTTGGTAGAGATGGAGATAATAGAAAATTTTCAAATGGCTTGGGCTGTGCTAGAAGTTGGAGATAATTCAAATTGGCTATGGTTTGTGAAGTTGCTGAAAAAAGACTTGGGTCTTGAAGATGGAAAAACTATAAAAATCATTTCAAACAAGCATAGAGTATGTTCATCATTTCTTTACGTATTTATTAAAAATTATCTTGTGTACTGCTGATAAAGTATTCAACTTGTCATTTATACAGGGAATATTAAACGCAGTACATGAAGAGCTTCCTCAAGATGAACACAGAAAATGTGCTAGACGCGTTCTAGAAAACTGGAAGAAGACAAATAAAGACATTGCGGAAGGTATGAAGCCAGTTCAAGGGATGCAAATGTGGCCAAGATTAGGTCGGCTCCCTGTTCTTCCACCACCCTCACGCTTCAACCGTGGAAAACCAAATGATCATGCTAGAAAGAAAAGTCCTCATGAGTCTTCTTCTAATCCACACAATCTTACCCGCCATGTCGAGTTTCCACTTGCTCAAACTGTAGGAAGAAAGGCCATAATAAGACTAGGTGTCCTAATCCAGCCGCAGCTCTTCCACCA
The DNA here is from genome assembly GCA_014822095.1 of Diplotaxis tenuifolia. NCBI lineage: Eukaryota > Viridiplantae > Streptophyta > Magnoliopsida > Brassicales > Brassicaceae > Diplotaxis > Diplotaxis tenuifolia. Next base: position 1,473 of record JABAYD010044049.1, on the reverse strand, counting down.
AAACGTTCGAGAGGCCGTCCACGAAAAGAACATGTGTGCAATGACTTACTCTTTTCATAGAATGTTTTGTTTTTTTTTGTCTTATTATATAACATTTATGCTTATTGAATGCATGGAGAAGGAGCTTCTCAAGTATCATCACAAGTTCCACCATCTCAATCATCACAAGGAGCATCACAAGGACGTTTTGGATTCTCTGCTTAATTAAATGATGTTATGATCTTCATGGGTTTTTTTCTCTCTAGTATGCTAGGATGTTGGTTTCTCTTTTGTTTTTTTTCCTCGCAGAGATTTTGGTATTTGGTGATGTTGGACATGTATGGATGGGTAACTCAAGTTTATGACAACTTTAACTTGATCTTTTGTGATGTTGGATATGTATGGATGGGTAACTTAACGTTAACTTTTGTAAACTAGCAAAAGCTTGTTTAAACACACATAATTTGTCTTACAAAAGCTTGTTTAAAACACATAAATTTTCTTACTAACACATAAATTGTCTTACAACACATAAATTATCTTAGATTTTCATACATATTCTCTTACATTCTCTTACATTTTCTTCTTACAAAACAAGTGAACTTTCACCTTGGTCAAACATCTTCCCGCAGAAGACAACAATGGCCACAATACACAAACCACCAAAAAGCACAATGGTCTTTCTTTTGATTTTCTTCATCTCATTTTTGCATCCTTGGAGCTCTTCTTTGATGTTCTCGATCTGAAGCTTCAAATCATTTATGAAAAACATCCCTTCAACCTTCGGATCATTCACTTCTTCATATGTTCCGTCCTCAACCCACTTGAACAATTGACCGTCCTGAAACACACATGAAAGACAAAGATAAAGAAAGTTATCAATGGCTAACACATGAGAATAAGTATTCTAGTAAATCTTACCGCTCGGGAATAAGTACATCGAAAATAAGGACGTCCTAGATTAGCTGTGGATTTTGATGTAAAGATCTTAACCGAACTTCCACAAACACATTTTTTTGGATATCTGGTTTCTCCATACACGATCCCAAAGCTATATGAATCACTCATGCATTCTGGACCTAACTCCTCCTAAATACATAGCCACCAACAGTAAAGTTTGAAATCTATCTTCTACAAACATATTTCAATCTCACCAAACACTTGATTCGGTAAAAAGTGAAAAAAAAACAAATAACTTACTGATGTTGATTCAGAAGAAAGCTGAATCACATCCCGACAAATCTTCTTGTTATTCCCGAAGTTCTTCATCACGTTGCTGGATTTGCTTTTCTGTCTCGTCGGAAATCACCTTTATCGTCATCGGATTCGTCTTCTCGCAAAACTAGAGTTTCGGATTTAGGGATTTCAAGTTATGTCGTAAGAGAAATGGGAAAATTTATTAAAACTAACGATAAACGTTAATATCTTAACGGTTGATTTTTGTAGTCTTCAATTTGCCGAGTCAACATATAGTTCAGGCATTAAACTGCACGA
>JABAYD010044043.1:0-10376 GCA_014822095.1 Diplotaxis tenuifolia | reverse complement strand
AAAAACCTTAGGTCTAGCTCTTTTCTCTAAAGCTCCAAAACTCATAAACTCTCATTAGTAGAACGACACTTCTGACTAATCCAATTTATCATCTTTTATTTTGTCTTTTATTTTATTATTAAATTCATACCTAGCCTTACAATAAATTAGATTTAATTGGTTCCTTAGCTCCTCGTGATTCCATCCCTAAGTATTACAAGTGAACCTCTTATTTGAGAGAGTAACACTCGTTAGGGTAATTTGAGTGGTATCACATTAACAAGATAGATATATTATATTTTATCATTATTAAAATTATTATTTTTCTTAATATTAAATTTGCTTTTAATTTTTATGTTTGTGAAACTTAATATAACATAATCAAAATACCAAATAAAATCTGAATTCTCATTTTTAATATTATTTAAAATAAATATCTTTTTACCATTTAAGAAATCTAAGACACGAAAAAAAAATTTTGATCAGTTTAAACAAATTCTATGAAGACTCTGCAAACCAAACTGGTAAATCTGTATCCATATGTACCACGAAAGATGATTGTTTTCTAGCAATTGCGCGGCAAACTATCCGCATTTGTCTAAGACACGAAATTATTTAGAAGTTATTAAATATTTTACGTATTGTAAATATTGATTGAGGCCATATTGATATGTGTTCATCAGCTTCTAAAAATGTATTGCGTACTTTGTATGTAACGTCATATTGATAGCGCTTTATTTTCATACATATTCTTTTGAATCAACATATAATTTGATAATATTATGAACATACATGCACATTTAAACTATAAATAAAGTTAACTTGACTTTACTTAATTATAATTAAAATAATTAACTTCAATTTCAATTTGAAAGAGTGTATGTAACATTTTATCATTAATTACTAAAAAAAATTCTTTAAAAGGTCGTCCCTAAGGAAAAGATACTTACGTTTGGGATTGACTCCGTTAACGATGTTCTAAGGGTGACATCGTCTGATGCTCAGCGAAGAGAATATGAGACTGCCCTGCTAGTACAGAGTTGAATGCGATGTGTTCTGCTTTGAGCTCGACGCAAACTCAGTTGAGTTTTCTCGAGGGTTTTCTAGACATTTTAGCAGCTGGAAATCAGCAATTGGAGAAGATGTTGGAGGCCAGACGGGCACAATTAAGGATTCCATAGCCAAGCCACCCATATGAGGAGAAGGAGGAAGACTTGGAAAGAAGGAGTGAAGACTTTGTACGGCAGTTCAACGACAACCACCCGTAGCTACTTTTTTTTTCTTTTATTGTATTATAAATTTAAAATTTTATAAAATACTTTTCGTTTCCTTTTGATATTTAAATTTTTATTTTTTAAAACTATTTTATTTATATATTTGATTACAATTTCTAAAATTAAAAAACAGGATTCAAAGTTAACTCCTCTTAAATTTATGAGGAATTAACTTCGAAAGCCTCGCAGATTCGTTGTAAAATTTACATGAGAGTGAACATTACATAGAACACTTTACATGTTATTTACGACGTTTTTTAGCCTGGATTTTATGAGGAAACATTTACGTGTATTCTACGAGGAACGCGTGCGAGTGTTCTACGAGGAAACTTTAGACACGTCTTTACGACAAAAGTTTTCCTCGTAAAATTGCGAAGATTTAACGAGGAAATATGCGTTACGAGGAACGCCTCACGACGTTTTAGCTTTCGTCATTGTTTCCTCTTAAATCCTCATTTACGAGGAAACAACCATGAATAGTGGTCCTTGTTACTTTTATGTTTTTTGTAGTGTATTTTCACCTCTAAATATAGAGATAAAAAATAACATTTATCTATATTTTCTCCTATAAATAGAGGAACTCTATTATAGATGCATATATGGGAGCAAATCCACCTCTATAATAGAGATCGTTATTATAGAGAAAAATATGGAGATATACATTGAAGATACTCTAAGAAAACATACTTCTTTTTTATTATCTAATTTTTTTATATTTTAGCTATGTATATATGTCACAAATTTGAATATATAATTGACATATTTCACAATCGTGTTAATTAGTAACTTTGGATAATCAAATTTTATATAATAAGATTCGGAACTTTTACAAATCAAATCGGGTACAGAGTTGGGTCAAATGTCCATACATACTTTTCAGCGCTCTATTTGTTATTTAACGTCTGTATACCTAACATGGGTCACCCCCAATGTAAAATCAGGATTTGAAACTTGGCCTAAATTGAAAATGGCTTGTGTCATATGACACTTGAAAGTTGGTCCACATAGAAAATGCAGCTCCGGTTAAGCATAAAAATATCAATATAGTGGAATCGATCAGGTAGGATACAAACAGTGCCGACCTAAGACAAAGCGAAATAAGTGTCGATCCTAAGACAAAGCGAAAGAAGCGTCTGCTTCCGGCCGTGTACATTATGAATTAATTTCGACCACAATTTTCCATAAGTTGTCATTAGTCTAGGGGTGGTCTTTGGCCCAGGTAACATTAAGCAATCTGGGATTGAAGCCTTCTTGTGACCTAACGACTTTTTAATTTTTTTGGTGTTTCTTTCTTGCAAAAAGTGGCCTATTTTTTTTTCTTCTAGCCCGTAAATTAAATTTCTAGGACCGTTCTGGATACAAATAGTTAAACTTTAATTTCTTACCGGACATAAGACAACGTTATGTTAAACATGGGACAAGAAAGAGATGCATAGTTTATTAAACTTAAATTAACACCAACTGATGGAACCGTTCTATGGCTGCTAAGATTAGAAATTGCGATTAGGCCAGAAGCCAGAAGTTCTTCTGCCATCGTGTGTTAATCAAGTAGCCACTAACACCGTTGCTTTGTTTCCTCACACCAATCGTCAAACAATCTGCACCGTTGATACATCGATTTCGAGCTCCTCTGATCTACTAGGTCCACATAAGCTACGTACAAAACGACAAAAAAAGTGAAAAGTAATTATTGGAACTAGAGAATCATGCCGAGGGAAAAGAGATCTGACGATTGAGATTACGCACCAAGAGATGAATGGTGCAGATTTCTTCTGACCCAAAACAAGAACAGTGACTTCAAGTTTCTTCACTTGGCTGAGTACAGTTGCTAACTTTGGTCCGTCGATCACCAACGCCTCCACATCCAACTTTTAATGCAAATTTACATGATAAAATATTACCAAAATTCATCATAAATCATTGAATCTTTGAAAGCAAAAAATGTTAAATGTATTCATCTGTTTCTAAATAAGTGTCACTTTGACACTTTGCACATAAATTAAAAAATGTATATAAAAACTAGTGTATTTTTATTTAACAGTGTGTTTAATTAAATGAAAATAATTTAAATAAAATATTATTGATTATTCAAAAAAGTAAAAAAATAGATTTAATGTATAAAATTACATTGGAATTGTAAATTACATTGGATTTAATGTATAAAAATAGATTTAATGTATAAAAACATTAGATCTAAACAAGGAAAAAAAAGTTGGATCTTTAACTGAAAAGTTTACAATAAGAATGATGAAAATACTTTTTCAATCCTTTTTTTTTACCAGAAAAAAATAGAGGAGCCAGTGGAATCGACTAGTCCCTATGCATGCCCACAGAGACATGGTCTCTGCTTTTCCCCATCTCCAACACTCACGCATGACGCATGCACTACCCAACCACTCCAGAAGCTATAAGACAGTTTACACTCTAAAAACAAAACTACAATCCAAAGGTGGATTACTACACTTCACTAACCGCGGCCTTGAATGAATGAACCGTGTTAAGACTAGTAGTTTAATACTCCTTCTGTTTCTTTATGCAAGTAGTTTGGATTAAAAGTACTATTATTAAAAAAAATTATTGTTTATGAAAAAGTATAATTTAATTTATGATATCAACCAATCATAGAAAAATTAAAATTATTTCATTGGTTAAAACATGTTTAATAATACAAAAATTGCATTGAAATGTGAAAACTACTTACATTTTGAAACAAACAAATTTTTCTTGTATTATAAAACGGAGAGAGTAATTGATTAAAATAATAAGTAATTTAGAGTAAATTAATTAGTTACCTCGGGTTTACAAGCTTTGCAAAGAGAACCAAGTGACTGAACCAAAGAAGGAAAAGCTTCATCATCATCAGGGGACACAACATGAAGAAGAGTCATCAAATCTCCTTTGTTAGTCAAATGAGTCAAAGTCCACATCATAGCATGTTTAGACCTTGAAGTCTCATCCACCACAACCATCACTCTTTTCCTTCTCGCCTCCATCTCTTCACCGGAGTAAACCCCATATAGACCCTCCATTGAAGAGTAACCGCAAGTACCACCGCTTGTGTCGTCGGCGAAGGGCGTTGAGCTATCTCCGGATGTCCACCTTCTAGAAGCCGACCTCCAAGCTTCTTTTCTGCTTAGTTGTCTAAGGACTGAGTTTCTTGAAAATAGCATTTTTTGGGAGTATGGTGATGAGAACTATAACGGTTTTGTAGTGGGAACTAAGAGAGAGAAAGAGTAGGTAGTAGGAGTCTATTGTAGGGAGAAAGTGAAGAGTCTTTGGTTTCAAACTGAAACAGTGAAATGGTTTCAAACTGAAACTGTGAAATGGAAAGAGAAAGGAGAGAGAGAGGGGGTGACTGATGTATTAATAAAGAGTGAGCGACATGGCATTAAAGCTGAATCACATGCTCATGATAAAGTGTGTTATTTAAGCAACCAACAATATTTTTTTTTCATATTTGGTAAATACTTGTTTGTTTGGGTCTATTTCTATTTATTGTTAGGTTTCGAATGGTAAATGTAATTTAGATCGAACAAATTATATGCAAATCAAATGGAACATGCATGAAAGATACAAATCAAATAGTTATTAAGTTTTAAATTGTAAAACAGATCAAATAAAATATATTATATGTTAAATAATAATAAAATAATATATATTAAAATATATTATATAAGACTATAATATATAAATAAAAATAAATATTAACAAATTACAAGACTTGAAATAAAAAGACTTCTACCCTCAATAAATTTGGGTTTGTAGAAGAAGAGATGAATTTAAAGGTTGATGAACCTAAGTTTTTGTTCTTGTAAAAATCATTTTCCTATTAGTTAATCAATATTTTGTATTCAGATACCCTATTATTATTCTAATAAAGATATAATTTGCCGGTTAAAAAGAATAACACGCACACCTGTAATTTTTTAATTAGAAATTATTCCGTTTTCTTTGAGTTTTGAAATTGGAGTTTTTTTTTGGCAACAAAAGGTTGATCTATTACTCAAGCTTGAAGTGGTCTGGGAATCCAGACCAGAATAGAACAATCAACGTACAAGAGATTTCAGTAAAAAAAATCTAGCAGTCCTAGCTAAAGAGTCTAAGACTCTATTCTGCGCCTTAGGAACATAGAAAATCTTGATATCCGGAAAGCAGATCAGCAATGTCATTAGCTTTTCCAGCTCCGTCGAGAAGCCTGGCCATCCATGGGGGTTTCTTAGCATCGCAATCACCTCCTTGCAGTCAGTTCCAAAGCTCTGGCATGGTGAATGTTGAAGCATGTTCTCCATTGCCCATCGCAGTGTTTCCAACTCTGTGTGCAAAGCCGATTCCACTCAAATGAAGTTGCGTAGTCCTAAAAGCTGGCTATTACCCATGCTATCGTTGCAAGCCCATCCACACCCGCTGAACTGGTCCGTGGCGGTCCAGGAGCCGTCCACCATACAGATGTTACCCAAGCTTATGACTTGGGTTTCTTCTTCCATGTATCCACGTGGTTGGGTTGGAATCTGTTCGTTGGCCTGGAACCACGCTTGACATTCACTCTCTGCATATCGGGCTAACTCCAGAGGGTCTCTGTCTATTCCCCTAAACAATTTGTCGTTCCTCGCCTTCCAAATGTACCATATTAGCCAAGGAAAATGATCCCTATCCTGCTCCGACTCTATTATATCATTCTTCCTCCAGAAAAGGTAGTCCATATTCGGACAAGTGCTCTACAGTGGAAATAAGGTAGGACTTGTGGGCGTAGTCGATAGGGCCCAAACTTGTAATGCTGGGGGACACTGGAAGATCGCATGAGCGACTGTTTCCTCAGGGGATCCACATCTTGGGCAATGATTATCACACCGCATATGCCTATAATTCAATGTGCTTGTAACAGCCATTTGACCTGTGATGATTTGCCACATAAGATGGCATATCTTTTGGGGTGCCTTGACCTTACATGCTTGTGCTTGGAGTTTTTTGATGCTAGGTTCTGAAACCACGATTTCCTTCTCCTTCCTCAGTAGATTGCGGGCCACCCAATATCCAGATTTGACTGTGTATTGGCCATTCCTCGTATAGCTCCAGCAATGTGTGTCCCTACGGTGTGATGAGCTTATGGCCATACTCCTTATGAAAGGTATGTCCTCAGCAGCTATGTAGTTTTCCAGCCGTTCAACGTCCCATGTTTTTGTGTCTTGATTGATCAGAAAACTTACGCGCATGTTTGGATGCAGAATTGGTGCGGTTGGGGATGCATGCCTCGCTAGTACCGTGGGAATCCATGAATCCTCCCATACCCTAACCTCGTATCCTGAGTGTACTTTTTGCCTAATTCTCAACAGAAGAAGTTCTCTTGCCGCTGATATACTAGTCCACACATAGGATGGGCTGGTAACAGAAATATGTCGCAGCGGTGAACTTAAGCGAAAGTATCGACCGCGTAGGGCACGGGCAACCAAGGAATCTGGAAAATGCACCAATCTCCATAGTTTTTTTGCTAGTAGAGCCAGATTGAATTCATGAAGCATGTGAAAGCCAATCCCGCCTTCCTCTCTAAGCAAACAAACTTTATCCCAAGTTGACCAATGTATTCCTCTCTTTGGGGGATTCGAACTCCACCAGAACTGTGCAATGTCACTAGCTAAATTCTCGCATATCTACAGCGGTAGCAGGAAGCATGACATCACATAAGTTGGTAGAGCAAGCAGTATAGATTTTATCATGACTTCCTTTCCACCTCATGATAGCCATCTGCATGTCCATCCATTGACCATATTCCTAAGCTTATCTTTCAGGAAAGCGAGCAGTTTGCATTTCGACCCACTGATGTCTTCTGGTATTCCTAGGTATGTGCCCATTCCTCCTTCATTATGAATTCCCAGTGTATCTTTGATCTCCTGCCTGAATCCTGGCCGATTCTCTTTCCGAAGAGTAAAAAGGATTTATCGAAATTTATGCATTGACCTGAGGCCTGACCATATTTCTTGACCACTTTCATCACTTCTTCACATCACGGGGCTCCGCCTTACAAAAGAACAGGCTATCTTCTGCAAAGAGAAGGTGGGATACCGAGGGGCACGCACGTGTAATGCGCATCCCTGTTATCTTTCTCTGCATGATTTAGAAGGCTAACGAGCGCTTCCGTGCATAGAATAAAGATGAAAGGGGACAAAGGATCCCCCTGCCGCAGGCCTCTCTCGGGTATAATATTACCCCTCGGATGTCCATTCATGAGGACCTTGTATTTGACTGATGTTACACATCGCATTATCCATGATATCCATATTTCAGAGAAGCTCATTTTCCTCATGGTAGCTTCAATAAATGACCATTCCATTCTGTTGTATGCCTTACTCATGTCTGTTTTGATGGCCATCCTCTAGTTTCGTCCACTAGGCTTTGTTCTCAAGGCATGAAACATCTCTTGAGCTATCATGATATTATCCGATATATGTCTTCCAGCAACAAAGGCTGACTGGGTTTCAGAACTTCGATCGGGAAGTACCTTTTTCAATCTTTGGCATAGGACCTTAGAGATTATCTTATAACTAACGTTGCAGAGGCTGATTGGGTGCAACTGGCTCATTTGGTTCGGTTTATCGATCTTAGGTATGAGACAAATATTGGTATCATTTAACCCAGTGGGCATTGTGCCTTCAAACAGGAATTGATTGACCATATTAGTCAAGTCATCCTTAACTATATCGCAAAACTTTTGGTAGAAGAGCGCCGTCATCCCATCTGGCCCTAGAGCCTTCTCTCGATGCATCACAAAGAGTGCAACCTTGACCTCCGATTCAGTTACCGGGCTTGTTAGAGCGTCATTGTCCCGATGGTGTAATTGTCGTCGATACCTCCGATAATGCTTCCTCTATTTCTTATGGGTTAGACGACTGGAAAATGTGTCTAAAGTAGCTTGTGGCAATGGCTACAAGTCCTTCCTCATCCTGCACGACATTTCCATCTGCATCCAAGAGCTGTGTGATCCTGTTCCTCGCTTTCCTCTGTTTTGTTAGGGAATGAAAAAACTTTGTGTTTCTATCTCCAACTTGCAACCAAAATATTCTGCATTTCTGCTTCCAGAACATCTCCTCTTCCTTAAGAGTATCGGAAAGTTCCTTTAACGCTTTTGCAATCTCTTCAGTTGTGGCGTCGTCATTTGAAGAGAGAAAATCCACTTTTTCCTTTAGCTCTTCCACCGTCTTCTCCGAGTTCAAGTTGTGCTGTCTTTTCCACTCTCTTAGAGCTTTCCTACAACTTGCGATAGGTTTCATTATACTTGCATCAGGTGGTAGATCATGTGATTTCCATCCTTCAAGTATAATTTGTCTCGGTTCCTCATTTTCCAGCCAACGTTTATCGAATTTGAAATTTTTAGATTTCCTTGGCGACTTCCTGAGAATATCAGCAAGAATCGGACGATGATCCGATCCCCATAGCCTCATATATTTCGTCTTTGTGTGAGGGAATTTCTCACGCCAGTCTTCATTTCCTACAGCTCTGTCGAGCCGGCATCTGACGGTGACTCTCCCTGCTCTCTTTCCTGCCCAGGAGAGCATGTTTCCTGTAAACGGGAAGTCTAACATTCCACAGTCGCTCAACATTTGTCTAAAAGGTAAGAAAGAGCTATATGGCCGCTCTCTGCCACCTTCCTTTTCTTCGTGACACGTTATCTCATTAAAGTCACCTATCATGAACCATGGTCCAGTCCTTGTTGTTGAGAAACGTGCTCTACGTCCTAAAACAGGGTCTCCATAAACAAATGTCATAAAAACTTTTATTACATCAATGATTGGTTCAACATCAATCATTCTGTTATTCGAAAATAAAACCTTAATTTGAAATTCATTATTAAAAAACAAAGTTAAACCGCCGATGTGGCCAAGTGGCTCAACGGTAAACAAACGATCAAATCCTAAGTCGGCCTGAATGTCTTGCAACAACAACCTTCTGTTCTTCATCTCTGAAAGAAACACTAGTCCTGGGCGATGCTTCTGACATCTCCATATGGCGTTGAACTGTAAGGTCGTTTCCTATCCCTCGACAGTTCCAATTGATTGTCCGCATTAATGATGCTTGGATGGGTTTTTGGAACCCATCAAACCATCACTCTTGGACAAGCTAGTTATTTTCTTCTTGGAGATTTGGTGCATCTTGCTTGAACTCTTTTTCAGCCCATGAGATCAAGCCGATAATAAGCTGGATGCTCGGAGACTAGGGGAGCCTCTACGGAGGACACCCGACCTGGGATTACGGCCAGTACTGCTCGACGAGTTGCGAGACCTATTGCGAGATCGTTTAGGTGGAGTTCCTTCCTCTGGCTTGTGTTCTATTCTTTCGTTTAGCTCCAATGTCGTCTCTTTTTTGTTTCTTGCACTCTCGTTTGCTCCATGAGTTCCTCCCCCAGTAGGTCATCTTCCATGTCTCCTAGCCTTGCTGTGAGCTCACCTTCAGTGTCTGCATGAAGCTCCATACTGGGTAGAGCCTCGATCCTCTGTTCATCACCTCCCAAGGCCGCGTCTTTGCGTGGTGAGAAAGCAATAGACTTCACAACACTTGAGCTCTTGTTACGGAGAGTAACATTGTCTTCCAATATCCTTGGGAAGTGAGGGGAGATAATGACACTAGCGACACGATTAGCCTTGCTCGATGAAGCCGCTTGCTCTTCCGGATGTCGAGTGGTGAGTTTGTTGCTCACGCCGTCTGTTCCGAGGCTAATACCGGGACATGCTCATCAGAAGCACTGTCCGAAGTTCCTCGATGCTCAGCCGACCGTTTATTTTTCTCTCACCAAGTGTGTGTCTTAGCTCTCTCGTACGGTCCACCAAAACGGTGCCCATTGTATCTGCTGTGGTATCGGTGTTGATCATGCGAACGTATGATACGGTGTTCATGGGTTGGTGCTCGTTCCAAGTGACGTCGTGACTGATATCTCTCCCCCTCTTCTTTGTTTGGAATCTTAGCTTTCCACTCCCTTGATTGAGATAACTGCAGCTCCCATTCACGTTGATAGTGAGAAGTTGTGTTTGTTGGGAGCCGGCGAGAGTGGTCATACCTAGGAGCATGTCTTATCCCCAGCGAAGACTGGCGAGGAATAGAAGTTGTCTGATGTCGACCAGTATCACCCGTTGAGCG
>JABAYD010043993.1:0-18890 GCA_014822095.1 Diplotaxis tenuifolia | reverse complement strand
AAACAATTTACACTCTATTTATCATTTTAAACCATAGATTAACATTTGATCTAAAGGTTAATAATTAATCTGAAACTTGTATCCTCTTTGTCTCACAAGTCAAAATACTAAATAACGGTAAATCTGAAACTCAACGCTAGAACACATTCTCTGCATTGGCTATAAACTCATCAACTCCACTGTAGTGTTGAGAACGTTTTCGTTTACATTCGTGGGTCGGTATAAGAGTTTGAGGTCGTATGTAGTAAATATAGCGCCGAAGAAGAGGGTCGGATCGAGCTTGTGGTTTTTACGGATATGGGTCGAGTTTGTTAACAGAGTTGCTGGTTTGAGAAGTGTGGAGAGTTGTTTCGGTCTCTCGTGGTAAGATTGATAAATGTCTTAAATTTATTTTACTTATGAGATTTTGATGTAAACCTGGTCGTTCATTTCTTGTCGATTCGGTTTTTTGAAAAAATTTTGTGTTTTGTATAAAGGTGTTGGAAATATATATATAATCCCAACGAATCATCGAGTCAATGCAAAATGATTAGCTATACGTAAAGAACGAACGTGTATTTTGGTTCGACTCTAGGAGCAATTTATATTCCTTGTCCTTGATATGTTTTGCGATATGGAAGCTGTAAGGAATTCAACTCCCGGACCAGTGGTGGCCGAAGGACGCAGTTTTTTTAATGGTAGATGGGAGTTCAGGTCGTTGAGAACTCGGGTGTTTTGTGACCGCACGGTGAAAATTGGTAAGAGTTCAAATATTTATAGTAGTTCAAGTCATTGATAGTGCAAGAAGAGTGTACAAACATCTTGTGGTTGTATAAGTCTGGTTGTATGAGTCTTTGTATAAAGTTTTGACGTAAATAATAAATAAGCATGAATTTTAATGACTCAACAGTTCACGATAGTAATCCGAGAATCTATAAAATACGATGCAATATATTGGTATGAGGGAATAAATTTTAAAGAATTGTTTACCGACTTGGGAGTGTTCCAGTTTTGGTGACTGCGAGCTGACAGAAGAAATTGTGTTGGATGTGTGTGTATTCGTTGTGTAGTTGTCAAGAGTGTGAGGTGGTTATAAATTATTGACTTGATTCGTGTGCAACTCATGGTATGTCATTTCGAAGCGCATCGTTCTTCCTGCCACTTTCAGTCTTGTTTCCGTTAGGAAATATTGTTAAACAACATGCGATCTCTAATTTTTCTGCATGGTGTGTCTAGATTTGTCGTTTTCTTTTGAAGGAAATGATTCCATGGTCGGTAGCTTCTTTTATGTGAAGTGGATGGTTCTTTTTCGCAATAAAGTTGATAGATTGTCGTTAAAGGAATGTAGAAAACATGACTTTAACTTCTCTTGCGCCTTTCTGATATTTTCCCCTTGACCTTGATATCAGGCTTGCTATCTTTCTGGAAGCGTGATAAGAGCTCGTTTGATTAACCATTAGCGATCTGGGAGCGTAATGTTTCATCGGCTTCTTGATTTTAACTCCTCGGGAAACATTGAGCCTTGTCGTTCGCTGAGCTACCAGTACAGTTTGACTCGCGGCCTTATCCTCGGGAGTCCGGGGTTCGACTCTTCCCTAGATCGAGGTCGCTGAGCCTTGTCTTTCGGTGATCGATTTTATCTTAGATCTAAATCGATTCTTTCAAGAATGATTATCTACCCGTTCGAGATCGAGCTATTTGGATATCTGGCTTGTTTCTTTCAGGTAGGAAGATTATTTGTATGCTCCTCAAGTTGTCTAAGATCGTAAGAGGCCGAACTCGATATCCTTATCGAAGAAGGGAAACTTATCAACCCTTCGGATTTCACGAGCTTGTTAGAGGTCGAGCTAGTTTGTCTTTTTAATTTGGATGCAAGATCTGTTTCCGCTTAATGTTGGTCGGGATATGTGTCCTACCCAGATTTTATGCAAACTTCTAGGGTCTCAGAAGCTCGATAGCTTGAGTGATCTTCGTGTTTAAGTTCCCTTAAACTCAAGCTGTGGCGATTTAATCCGGATCAAGGTGAGACGTCTCTTTGCTTTAGGAGTTTATGCAGATCGGGATATGGGAAACTCAGTATTACCTAAGATTCTTGGTGGCTTGATTCTGTTCACAGCGGGGGTTGTGATGATCTCAAGTGAGATGTAAGTTTCGGCTTTCTTGAGTGATACATTAGTTTCGTTACCTCGAGATGTTAGCTTCGTCGGTCTAGAGCGAGATATCGGCATGGTCCTTTATCGTCTTGAATGAGATCTCTGTTGCCAATGAATACAGATTTAAAAAGTTCTTACGAGATAAACTTAATCTTTGGTTCCTCCGGTGTCCTGAGGAGAGCGAGCTCTCACTCTTATTGGATACAAGGTGAATGAAGATACATAGTTTTGTTATCGCGATCTCATAAGAGATCATGTAGCCCTTGTTAAGAAACATGTCTTTGCGCTTATGGGTTTAGTCTTGAGCTCGTCTTGAGTTCTTCTTTAGTGGATAATGTTCTCGATTCTAACAAATATGAAGACATATTTGTTTTATGAAGTAAACATAGAAATTTGTGTGTCTCTTCTTCTTGTTGAGTAATCTCATAAGCGAGGATTTTTTTAATCGCCATGCCATTCGGTGGTTTGATGTCAGGAAGATCGAATAATCGTTTTTTGGTCGTTTATCATAAAAAATATGATCTCGTCCCTTATTGTAGTGAATACAAGGATATCCTATTGGCCGCAGTCAAGTTAGCTCGCTTTGTTTTCGTGAGCAGATTTCGTGAGGGCTCATATTCCCTGGATTTTGATACTAGGAATCTCCATGTCTTATATCGATTCTCATATTGCTTCAGAGAATGTCTCAGAGTTTGGTACTGCAACAATGACTAGAGTTCAGGGCCGGCTCTATGGGGGGACAAAAGGTACATTGCCCTGGGCAGGGCCGGCTCTATGGGGAGAGGGGGGGCAAAAGGTGTATTGCCCTGGGACTCATGAGGAAGGGGCCCTAAAAAAAATTTTTTTAGTTAACCATATATTTTTCTAAGTGTTACAGATTTTTCTATGAATGGTTTGTTGTGTGACCTGGGTTTGAGAAAAAGTTATATATGGCCACAGGCCCATAACACTATAAGATACAAAACCCAGAAAAATAAAATTAGTCAAATACAAAAAGTTTCGACAGATTATTTATCTAGGGCTTTTTTGTGTTTTTTTTTTGTTAATTTGTTCTCACAAAACATCAAAACCTTTCATCTCCCTACGTCTCCCTCTCATACATCTCAGATTCTCAGAACCTTTTTACATCAAAGTCTTTGATCACTAGTTTCTCTGGTAAGATTTTGTTTTTAGATTAGTGACTCATGAATCATGATCCATGATCCATCATCATATACAACGATGACTTCAAGAAATATATGTCAATTTTCACTTGAAAATATCTCAGAAAATTCATTTTTGTTTATGATACAATTTATACTTTGTCTCCCTATGTTTTTTTCCAATCCAACGTTTATATATATAATTTAGTGAATGGTCTAACTAAATTTTTAAAGTTTTTTTTCTAATTTCAGGTTCACTCTTTTCATTGGAAATCATAAGGTGATATTTTCCTGTTTATTTCATATTTTACTTAAATCATGCCTGGTGATTCAGGATGTCAAAAAAGAAAAAAAAAAGATAGGTAGCAGAATTATTTATAAAATCTCAGAGACGTTCCATGGATAAATTTGTGATAAAAAATGCTAATGAAAATCATGAACCTGCTAGTAAAGATAAAGTGTTGAATCAAATGATCATTTTGATGATAGTGATGATGGTATTAGTCATTTGAATGAGCATGATAACGTGTTAGATGAATCTAATGTTGAAGTTCATTCATCAATATATATGATCATAGGTATTGGATTAACCTTGATAATAAAATGAAAGATTTGTTAGTTGAAAAAGGGTTTAAAAGAGAATTAAATCTTGTGTATCCTTTAGATAAGAGCTCTAGATGTTTTTCAAATTCTTATTATTCTAGGAAATTGAGTAATGGGAAAATTAGTGATAGAAATTGGAATTTTTTACATCTCAAAGCACATTTCCAGTTTTCAATTACATATAAAGGCACATCTCACATGGGATACACATTTCACAAGTGTTTTGTCTCTTATACCCTTTACCTTAGATAACTAAACATTTATTGTCTTTATATTTTTGTCGAAATGTCTCACTATTCTCCTCTTTTTCAATTTCTCCTCTCTCAAACAATCCTACTTCTGATAGCAAAAACTAAAAAAATATCAACTTTGTTAAAACCCAGAAATTAATTTCTCTGGTTTCTCTCAACGCAGACATCTTATTTCTTTCTCCTTCTCCAAATTGAATCAAGAATATCAATCCTAATTCTCATGCTTGTCTCCAAAACACCTTTTCTCATTTTATTTTCAGTCACCTAACAATCACATTGATTGAAGAAGAAGACAAAACCCCGAAAAAAATTTTAACAAGAACAAGTTTTTGTAATGAAAAGTTCAGGAAGAAGAGATTGAAAACTTGAGAGAATAATAGTGGAGGATTGGCAAAATGGGGTTTGAGAGGCGACAATTTCGAAGCGCCTCTGTTCGTGATGAGCTACGCGACGGTGATCACTGGTGTTCCCGTCTCCTCCGCTATCTACTCCCCATCAACGGCTCCACCTTGGGCGGATGAGCACCGGGACGATGATCACTGTCGGAGTGTACGGATGTCGGAGTTTGAACCAGCCACGGCCTCCGCTCTTCTGGCTGCTTACACGCTTGACGTGCTCTGTTTATGTCCGACGAAGTATGTTTCTTCATGAGTATTAACAATCACAGAGCAGCAAAGGAACAATCTTTATTCACTCACACCTTTTTGATGTGGAAATGTAAAGGCAGTGGAGGTGGCTCTTTGGAACTCAAAGGACTACTCTTTGAAGCCATACTTGGATGGGTACGATTTCTAGAGTTCTGTCGGTGAAGCTAAAGGCTGCCGTGGAGCTGATTGGGGGTGAATGAGGGCTCGAAAGATGGTTATCTGATGATGTTGTGGTTGTGGATAGGAGAGTTGTGGATGGATGAGGTGTGAAAAAAAGAGTTGTGGATGGATAAAGTATGAAAGGAGAAATTGTGGACATGGGATTTGTGTATGAGAGTTATAATAGAAAAAGAAGTTATGGATGGATGAGGTGTGAAAAGAAAGAGTTGTGGATCGATGAGGTGTGAAAAAGAGTAGTTATGGATGGATGAGATATGAAAGGAGGAGTTGTGGAGATTTGTTTACGGGGGAAGTTCTGTTCTGAGGACTAATGTGGTGATGATGATTGTTCAGATTTGTTTTTTGTTTTTGTTTTTAGTTATAAGCTAAAGTTTAATGTCAACAGACTTGTAATGATTCGTAATCTTGTTTAATTGTCGGCTGAAACTTACCTAATCAGATTAAGAACATCTTTTGTATGAACTTATGATGGTTTAGCACTGATGAAGTAAGGTATTTCAATTTATTCATGTTTTCTGTTTGTAATGGTCGTGAAATGATTTTTGTATTGAAATCATTTTATGTGGACACTTTAAAATGTGGATGTGGACAACTCGAAGCAAGCAATTGATAGAATGAAAATTAATTTAGAATAAAGATATTTGATTTTCAAATAAATCACAAAAAGGATAAATTCAGATATTACAACCAGGTTTAGAAAAAAACAAATGATATTTACCGCACCCATCACTTTCCATCACCTATGCATAAACCAATTATATTTCCCTCAAGGGTGTTTTTGTCAAACCAATCACTTTGACCCACAAGAAAGTGTGCTACATGTGATATGTGTCTTTTTGTGTAGAAGAAAGACATAATGTGTCCTAATATGTAAACAACTCTAGAAATTGGCTGGTTTATTCAAAACATGAGGACAAAAGTTACTGTTTTTGTTGCAAGTTGTTTAAATCTGGTGTTTTCTTAAGTTCATTAGCTAATGATGGATTAAGAGATTGGAAGCATCTTAGTGAGAGGCTTAAACAACATGAAAGAAGTGTAGATCATATGACTAACATGAAAACTTGGAATGAATTGAAAGTTAGATTAGAGAAAAATTTGACGATTAATAAAGAACTACAAAAGGAAATAGCAAAAAGAAAAAGAGCGTTGGAGACTTGTTTTAATTAGAATCATTGCTGTTGTGAAATTTTTAGCTAAGCGAAATTTGGCTTTAAGAGGAAAAAATGAGAAACTTTATCAAGATAACAATGGTAATTTCTTAGGCTCTATTAAGTTGATTGCAGCATTTGACTTGGTAATTCAAGATCATATTAGGCGCATTCAAAGTCAAGAAATCTATCATCACTATATTGGTCATAATATTCAGAATGAGTTTATCTCTCTTTTAGCTCATGATGTTCAAGTTTCCATTGTAAATGTCATTAAAGAGGCAAAATATTTTTCTGTCATTCTTGATTGTACACCGGATGTGAGCCATCAAGAGCAAATGAATCTAATAATTCTATGTGTAAATTTGTCAAACAAAAAAGTAAGACTAGAAGAGTATTTCTTAGAGTTTCTTAAAGTAGATGACACATTCGGATAGGACTCTTTGAAAAATTGTTAGATGCTCTTAAGTCTCTTACTCTTGATATTGGTGATGTGAGAGGTCAAGGCTATGATAAAGGTTCCAATATGAAAGGAAAACATCAAGGTGTTCAGAAACGATTTCTTGATATAAATCCAAAAGCATTGTATATGCCATGTGCTTGTCATAGTCTTAATCTTGTGGTTTGTGATATGGCTCATTCATGTCTAAAAGCTATTTCATTTTTTTGGAATTTTGCAGCCCTTATATACCTTGTTTTCTGGTTCTACAAAGAGATGAAAGATTTTATTTTACCATGTTCCTTTATTTACAGTGAATTCTTTATGCGATACTCGTTGGGAAAGTCGAATCAAAAGTGTCAAAGCAATCAGATTTCAAACTCCACAAGTAAGGTCAGCTTTATTAGAATTATATGAATCATATGATGATGCTATGACAAAAAGTGATGCTGAAAGCTTAATAATGTCATTTGATAATTTTGAATTCTTATTTGGCATGGTCATTTGGTATGAAATTTTGTTTGCTATTAATTCTGTGAGTAAAAACTTACAAGCTAAATCGGTATGAATTGATAATTCTTTGAAGCAATTAGAAGGCGTAGTTCTGTTTTTGGAGAGTATATACATGAAGGATTTGCCTCTAGTTTGAGTATAGCTCAAACTATTGCTCATGATATGGATGTTGATCCTGTCTTTCCAAATAAACGTCGTATCTTTAGAAAAAAACAATTTGATGAAACTCAATTAGGTGAAGAAGTACTAACGGGTGAAGATGATTTTAAAGTTAATTACTTTCTTGTTGTGGTGGACATGGCAATAAGTTCAGTCAAGAGCAGATTTGATCAAATGGTGAATTTTAAAAGTGTTTTTGGGTTCTTATTTGATTTGAGAAAATTAAAGGAATTAGGTGAAAGTGAACTACGAAAACATTGTACTAATTTTCACAAAGCTTTACTCATGGCAATTCTTCAGATGTTCATTTATATGAGTTTTATCCTGAATTGAGAATCTTGCAAACTACTTTACCTAATGTGTGTATGGAACCTAGTGAAGTTCTTGAGTCTGTTGAAAGTGTGGGTTCTTATCAAAATGTTCAATTGCTTATTGCATTCTTTTGACTATACATGTGACTGTAGCTTCAGCAGAAAGAAGTTTTTCAAAATTAAAAGTACTAAAAAATTAGTTACGATATTCAATGTCTCAAGAAATATTGAATGGTTTAGCTATTTTATGTATTGAAAAATAAAATGTTAGAAGACATTGATTCTGAAACTATTATTCATGATTTTGCGTCGAGTAAAGCTCGAAAAACCCGTTTCTTCTGATTTTTTTGTTTTAGATGACTACTGTTTTTCTTTGCTTTTCAGATTCAAGAAACATGCCCAAGTATGAAGTCATTGGATATTGTGAGGAAGCTAAGAAGAACAGGAGAAGGATAACAAAAAAAAAAATAGAGCTTTATTACTAATTACATTTATAAGACACACTGCAAAAAAAAATATTGTATTTTTGTGATACTTTTTCTAAGTATTGTTGTTTAGTATTTTAGTTGTAATAACAATTTATGAGTAGCATGTTTTATATGTCACATATTCCAATTATTTTATATATATAATATGTGGGGGCCTATTATAAAATTTTGCCCCAGGGTCTTTCAAAAATCTAAGCCGGCCCTACTGGAGTTGACGAGGTACCTTGTGAAATATTGTGATCTGGGTCTCGTGAGGTCCAATGTGATGTTGGATCTCATCATATCTGATGGTTCCGTCGTTTTACCTCTGCATCTGGTGAAATGGGATGGCAGCAACCTGTAGTTCATGGTTTCCTCGTCGTGGATCAAGTATACCCAAGTTGGGATTGATCTTTGATCAATTGTACCATTTTGGTAGTTTTCTTCGATCTTTGTGGGAGGAATCGGTTTATTTGTCTCCAGCGAGAAGTTTTATGCATTGGTCTCGAGCAAGACGTCAGCTTCATCGCGATCTTATCAGATCAAATGTAATAGTTTGTGTCTTTACTCGTTGTCATAATCAAAGTATGATTTCATTTCTTGGAGATATCATCTTCTTATTACTGTGCAACAAAAATAAAGAATTGAATATCTTTTCTCCTCCTCAAACAATACGAGTTGTTTAATCGTTCAGCTCGTATGTGTAAGGATTCTATAAAAGATTGATAGAAAATGTGTTGGTCTTTTTGGATGTGGCTCTCCTGCTAGGTGAGTGGTCTTTGTTTGATCACCTTCGTGGATCCTTTATTATTTTGTCTTTTAGATGTTTTTCTTTTTAATTTTGGTGAGTTTGTTATACGTGCTCCTAACATTCGGATATGGCTTCTTTCTCGATTTTTCGCGTATCGAGATATATAGCCAGATATGCAGAGTCTTTTTTACTTGGTCTTCGATCTAGTTCAAAGATCTTTTATGCGCGCTCGTTACTTCACCAGATTTCAGAGGCCGGTTTAAGCCTAGCTCAAGTTAATGATGCTGGACAGTTCTCTAATCCTTTTGGAGAGGCGGATTTAGTTTGATATCCAGTGCTACTAATTATCCTTCAGTTTTTCAAGTAAGGTGACGAGGTTGGAGAACGGAAAAGTATTTTAGTAACTGAAGCTCCACGTCGACCTCTTATGTTGCATTAAACGTTTGATCTTGGCTCATATGTCGCGATCAAATCATGAGTTCAATCTAAGCCACTAGATTTCATTTGATTTAGGAACTTGTATCCTTGTTCATCTATCATAGATATAGTATGATCTCATCTCGTATTGTACAAATAAGGGGAAGTCCTCACGTCCGAGAAAGATCATAACGAATGGTGTATCGTCAGGTCGAGATCTTATTGGCATGTGTGAATGAAGGATATAATGCATGTCTATATCTTGTTTTCTATGGTGATGGGAATATGGTGATCTTTTTAATTGTTTATCTTTACCGTTGAGAACTCCTCTTCGCCGGAAGGTGAGAGACGGGTGCTTGTAGTTGTGGTTCTTGAGCTTCTGAGCTTTTGTTTGAGCAGATAGTAACCTTAGTTCATGTCTCATATAATTAGATTTATAATCATCTCGACTGAGATATCGATATCATCGGTTTTGAACGAGGTGTCGAGTTCATCAGTTCTTGTTACGGGAGGTCGGATGTGTAGGTTATAACAAATCCGAGACCTTGAGATGTATATATTTGTTCGTGCTTCTTTCGACTTTTGTTGTTTCCTGTCCTCTTTTCATAAAAATGATAAGATATCTATAGTTTAAGGATTCTAAGAGCTCGTGCTCTTCTTTTTGTGGAGTCTTATTGCTCTTAGTCTTGAGGCATCAACTTTGTTATCTCGAGTGAGACGTTGGTACGATCGTCGCAAGTAGATGTCGGCTTTATTTGTTTTAAATGAGACATCGGGTTTATTGGTTTCAAACGAGACGTCGTTCGTAGACAATAACAACGACTCGGTAAAACTCAGTTGGCTAAAGACGATCCCGTAAACTATAGTGTTGGAAATCCACGTTCTTCAACTCATGTGGAATCACACTGAAGTAATGGGAGAAATCGATGGGCTTCGTAACTCCATTGAGTAATCTTCATGGTCGAGGAAGCCTTTGTATTTGCCTTGTGGCGAGCTGACTCCAAATAGTATGTGTTGATATTTTTATGAGAATAGTTATTTGGTGAGGATACGAGATCCTGGCTTTGGCCCTCAAGCTCGCAAGTTTCTCCCACTCGAACATGGGATGTCGTTTTGTGTGTTCATTCAAGCCGTTGAAAACTCCTAGCGGCTGATCGTAGCACGAAGACGTGTCCGATATGAAGACTAGATAGAAAGCCTCCTCCTTCTGGTGATAACAATCACTTGGAGGTGAAAACTTTGTCCTTTCTTATCTATAAATATCTAACTTGGGGACTTGATGAGTTGTGTTCGTGGAGGAAGAGCGTCATTTAGGTCGGATACATGGTTGTAGTTGATTTGTAAAACCATGGTGAGAATCGTGTGGTTTTGTCGTTTCTGATCATGAGCTCTCCACATCGGGATGTCGTTTACGGAGTCGTTAGTGTGAATTGGATATTAATTTTTTCTCATATTGCCTTGTCGAAGTCACGAAGTGGACGAATTATCTAATCATCATGTTAATTTAATGATTTGATAACATAGCAATGGGACTGTAATATGCTGAGTCTTTTTTTTAGGTGAAAGAGGATTTTTATTATCATGAAATGACAATAATATGTTCTGTTTATCATCGTCTCAGTCTTCCTTAAGATTCTTCCTCGCTTTTGATCTCTTGTTGATTGGTGCATATGTTCGGTCGGAAAATCAGACCTGGACTTGGGAAGCCAGGTTTATTGGTACTCGTCGTTGGCCTGCTATGTCTTGAGAGTGTTATTTGTTAATTAACACGGCGAGGTGAATTAATTTTATCAGTAACTGAGATTCGATTTGGCTGAGGCCGGAGTCGAATCGAATCTCATAGTTTCGTTTTTCATTTATAATCTAGTAATATCGATGTCATCATGTCGCGATGGGTCTTTTGTTGCGGTACCGGACACCATATGAATTGGATCCATTTTCGTGCTTACAAGCCTTAGATCGGGTTCCAAGCAAGGATGTTTTTCGTTTATTTTCCCCACAGTCGGCACCAAAATGTAAATCCTAAAATCTACACTAAGTATTTGATAGTGATTGAAAGTTGTATCTGGGGAAGAAATAAACGTGGACAACAATATCCTTAGAACAAAACGATGTAATCAGGTATGAGTTGACAAGAATGGATTATATTCGAGAGATCGAATATCATAGAAATATCGGGAGAAGGATCGAGACTGAACTCGGGATCGAGCTACCTACGTACCCATCAAGGGATCAATTCATAACGTAGTTCGATTATAAACATCTCGAATAAGAGATCGGTTTCATCGGTCTTGAAAGAGACGTCGAGCTTGTCGGTTCCTATCTCAAATGAGAGGTCGGGTTCATCGGTTCTCGTCTTGGGTAGCGCCATCTACGCACCAGCATAATGAGCTAGCGATCTCGGATTGATTGGTTACGATCTCGTAAGATCGGGTTTCGTGTGAGCAGTCATTAATCTTGATCAAACACAGATGTGTTTATAACTTAAAGTACCGTTCGTTAAAGGTAACTATATTTCTGGGTCGATGTTGTTGGGTTGTATCAAAGGATGGATTACTCGCAGCACCTTGGGATACACAAACATCTTCAATCAACGTAATGTTGGTAGAACTAGCCATGATCTCGTGCTCATGAATACGAGCTCCTCTTTTGTAGAAACGGGGAGGGATGGATGCGAGCCCCTCTTTGTCTGGAGCCTAGTGATGTTGTTCCTTATAGAAAACGTAAGATCGGAGAAAGAGAAACTCCCTTTCAAAGTCATCTTCTTGTCTTTTTATAGGATTTGAGAATAGATAGTGGTTTGTTATACGTGCTCCACAAATCTCTATTTTTCCATTATTGAAGCCTAGATATTGGAGACTAAAACAAACTCCTTTCACCTAGTCTCCATAACATATAATTATCGTGGGAGGGATTTGGTACAAATCACGGTCCAACAGTACCCTTCTTCCCAATGGTCTATCTTTCCCTCCAGCATATTGACTTCTGCATGGTTGGTCGATGGTTGTTGTGTCACGAAGATCGACGCGTCAAGGCCTGTGTCAATCGATGCGACTGCATCTTCTTTCTCTGCACGCTGTGCTCGCAACTCGGCTAGTTCTCCTCTTATCTCTTCCATTCTGGTGATAGGCCAATCTACTTGTGTATCCAAGGTGTAGTAGACATTGTTTATCCTCGTCTGCAGATCCTCTACATTCCTATCTTGAACTCCACAAATCTCATATACCATCGCATCAATCTCATCTTTTGTGTAGATCTCTGGTACTAGTTTGGTTTGTGTGAATGATGTTGCATGTTTTAGAAGACATATGTAACTGTGCTCACCCATAGATGCCCTTGTCAAAAGGCTTCTAATATCATCTTTAGAGATATTAATGATATCACCGTTGACTCCTCTTGCATACCAAACTCATCTCGGTATACTCCATACCCATCCTTCTTCTCCCAGTGGAATCCCTTGACTCTATGTCGGTTATTGTCGTGTAAGCCACGTTCTGGGTAAGTATTGATCGATGTGTGGTAGTGTCTATCGATCGATGGAAGATCCATTTTCGGTCGATATCAATCGTGCTTGGTCGATCGACGGATGTTGGAATAGGTTGTCGGGTCATTTGGCCATCTGAAGAATGTCCCTTATGTCCTCTCTGGATGCTTGGATAATCCTTTCATCCATGGCTCGTGCATGGCCTTCTGGGTCCCTGAAAACACCAAACTCATCTGCAGTTTGATACCTAGGATCTATATAGCATTGTTTAAATAAAGAGTTAGGATTAGAGTTTAGGTCGATTGATGTTGAACGTGCTGCGTCGATTGACGCCTGTCGAGTGACGGCGGCTTTTTGTAGATCAGTTGCTGCACTTCTACTTATTTCGTGAGGAAGGTTGTAGCTTGTGCCCTTCTTGTTTTTCCTCGAGATGGTCATGGGTTCTTGCATCTTTTCTTCTTCTTTGGTATGAATAATCATTGTATCTGCAAAATCCCTTATATACCATTCTCTTGCATTTTTACGAATTGGACAATTTATAATTATGTTGAAGTCAATTGCCTTAAAATCAGTCGATGCGTCTTGTAAAGTATCGATCGATTTGCGTGTCCGTTTTGCTGATTGAGGTGGCATGTCGATCGATATGGTAGTACACATGTCGATTGATTATGATGGCTGCGTTCTGTAAGAGCGCTTCATAAGTCTATCCTCTTCAAGGATAGCATGAATCTCAATGGCACATTCTTCTTCATAGTCTTCACTATGCTCTTTTTCATGCCCTTCAGTGTTGACTGAAGTATCAATTACAAAAATTTCGTGGAAACCATTGTCTGCTTAGTTGCCCTTGGAAAACATTTCTTGTGATCGGGTGGGTTGAATGGCAAATTTAGGGTAGCAGTGATTGGTAGGGTTTCACGCGTTCAGTTTATGTTGATCGATGTGCCAGTATGAATATCAATCGTCCCCATGTGACTTGTGTTGGTAGATGAAAGCGTGTGCGTATCGATCAGTCATGTGTAATTGGCTTAATACTCGGCTCCACAATGGCATGCAGTGATGCATACATGATCGTCTTCAGTCTCCAATAAGCTGACCTGCTGTTTAAAAACGCAAATTGGGTCATAATAAATGTTCGAATCGAATAGAGTAAGGCATTACATGTTGGTGTTCATGTCACAAATTGCTCCTACGGTGGCCATGAATGCTCTTCCAAGTAGGAGGGATGAATTCAAGTTTAGCTTGATGTCTAGGACTTCAAAATCATAGGAACTATGGTTTTACCAATATGCACCTCTAGGTCTTTGATGATACCTCATGAATTCCTTTGAGAACAATCCACAAAAGTGAAAGATTCTTCTGAAGGTTCTACTTTCAGACCCAGCTGGTCTACCATAACCTTAGGTAGGATGCTGACTGATGCTCATGTATCACATAATGCATGTGGGAAATCAATACCTTTTACTCTGCATGGTACCACAAATTTCCCAGGGTCACTCTTGCTCTTTAGTGTGGTGATCCCTTGATTCATGTCCTGACATGATGAAGAACACCCACAATCTATGCGTAAAGTAAACCTTTTCAAAAGGTTTATCTAGTGGGATCTTAAGGACTCTCTTAGTGAAACCATCCATCTCCTTGCTACTAGGAACCCTCTTCAAATGTTTAGGAATCTTTTCTTTCCGTTTACTTAATGTTCTCCTTGTGGTAGTCTTATCAACTTCCATAGGCTCATGTGTAGTATCTGAAGGTTTGATGCTGGTAATTTCTAGGTTAGGGGGTGGTTTGGTTGGTGGTCTGAGTGCATTGATCCGTGATATGTCAATAGGTAGTAGTCGCACTCGGTATGTAAGAGGTTCATGTCGATCGATGCTGGATGAGGTATGTCGATCGACTTCGGAATCACTTGGGCGATCGATTTGCGGCTCAAGATATCGATCGATGTTAGGTCTAAAAGGGCTGGGCGGATGTGGGTGTTTAGCTGTGAACTCCTCATGCGTTAAGATCTTCACTGCAGGATATCGATCGACGTACAGAAAGTCGTGCAGATCGATCCAGTTCAGATAACGACAATCGATACGCTAGTGTTGGTGTCGATCGATGCAAATCTATTTCTTCGAAATCATGCGAGTGTGCATCTTCAGAATCGTTTCCTTGCAGCTTCTCATGCTTCACAACTAGTCAGAAATCATTATCTAATATGGCATTAACGTTGTGTTTCCCTGTTTTATCCCCTACCTCTCTATTCAAGGCTTCTTGCGTTCTTACAGCTTCTCTAGTCTGAACTACATGTGTGTCAAGCTTCTTTACTTGAGTTCCTAAGGTCTAATCTTCGTGTCCCTCAAGAACTTGGTCAAGCAAAGCTTCAACCTTACTCTCTCTATTTTGTGGTGGATTCTGGTAGTAAGAGTTTCCATTGTTTCTGTTTTTTGCTGTAGGATCTCTGATATTGTGAGTTCTGGTTGAATTTCTTCCTCTGTCCATTGCCACTGAAGTTCCAGTTCCCATCTTGGTTTCTACACCTTTGGAATCCAATTCCTCCAATGTAGTTTACATCTTCTTCAAACTCATTATCTACAGCTTATGCTTCCTCATCTGAGCAGACTTGCTTTTTAATGAGCTTGTTAACAACATATAACTTAGCCTTCAGCTCCTCCATCTGCTCATTCCCTAGAGCTGCAACAGACCTCTTAGAGTCAGAGTCAGTGCTTTTCGTATTGCTGCTGTTAGCTAAGTTCTCTATGAGTCTCACACTTGTTTATGGGTTCCTAGTGTTGAAGTTGCCTTCACTTGCTGTATCAAGAGCCATCTGATATCTCAAGGCAATACTTCTATAGTAGGTGCTAAGTAATTGTACCTCATTGAACTCATGGTGTGGACAATTTCGCTGAGAGAATTTGAATCTGATCCATGAGTCTTTAAAGGATTCACCAGGCTTCTGTGTGAATGTAGCAATCTTGCTTCTCAGTTCTTCAGCACGCGCTTCATTGAAGAAGTTGAGTAGAAACGCGTTCTTAATTTCAAACCAGGATGTAAAAGATCATGTTGGTAGCTGCTTGAGCCAATGTGAAGCTTCTCCAGCAAGTGGGTACTTGAAGAGTTTACAAAGTAGATAATCCTCAGGGATTACATTGACTCTAATAGCAGTAATAAGATCCTCGAACCTCTCAAGATTGTCCATAGGATGCTCGTGAGGTAACCCATAGTAGGGTATCTATCCCACAAGTGTGTAATATTGCGGCTTTAACTCAAATTATCCTTTTGGATGCTGGAAATCAAATATATGACCTGTTGGCATATTACTGCTCTGGACGGTTATAGTCTGCCAAGGTCTTTGGTTGAGCAGCCTCATCTGCAGGTTGAGCAGCTCATGTAGCATCAGTATCCAATTCATGGATTACAGTCCCTTGATCATATAGTTTCTGACCTGTTGCATTATGCAAATGAACTTCTTGGTCATGCAAGTCTCCATTCTCATCGGGTCTAAGGATCATAATCGCAACCATGTCTCTCAACTTAGTATCGATCGATGGGTAAGGTGTGGTATCGGTCGATGTCAGATGAATCAAATCGATCGATGTAGAAGTGTGGATGTAAAGCGATGTGGAAGCGAAAGTGGTTGACGTTGGTTGGCGGAAATCGGTCGATTACGAGAGGTAGTATCGATCGATGCGGAAGGTTGTCTTTGCAGATTGAACGTTCCAAGCTAGCTGGATCCTTAGAAAATATCATTTGTCCTTCTTTGCATGCTCCTGAAACTGCTAGACATGTACCTGAAAATCTAAGAAAAATAAAATTATCAGAAAGGGGGTTTAAAAGAAGAAAAACCTAGAATTATATAATTAAATCTAATGGCGATCAAAGCTCCTCAGTAACAGTGCCAAATTTGATATCACTCAAATTACCCTAAAGAGTAAATACTTTCTCAAATAAGAGGTTCAGTTGTAGTACTGAGAGATCGAATCACGAGGAGTTAGAGAACCAATTAAATCTAATTTATTTATTTTTTTTGTTGAAATGTTAAATTTATTTATCAACAAAAGAAAAAATGTTTACAGTACAGTAGAAATTGAGAACATTTGGAGCTAAAGAGAAAGTATGTTAATTCCTTCCCATCCACTCAATCATCATGTTGCTGTAGAGAGCAACGTTTTTGTGACGCAAGGAGGAGATCCTGTTTCGGATGGTCTTGTCAATCTTCTGGGTAAGCTCTGTTGCAGTACGGGAGATACCGTTGTGCTTGCGGCTATTGCGCTCACACCATACACTGTGTATAACAGCTTGGAACGACAGACGAAGCAAGCAGGTGACAGTAGCTGTTCTGCGCCGAGAGAGGAGCATTGTGACGGTAATGTTCCAATCCGGGTTTGGTCGTGGGAGGAGTGTTCCTACCGTCTCTGTCCAGATTGTGTACACATAGGGGCATCCAAAAAAGATATGATTGCGCGTTTCCTGCGATTCTCCACAGAGGCGGCAGTGTTGGTGTTCACCCCAAGCTTGAGTGCGGTCACCCGTAGATAGCCGATTGAGTACAGCGAGCCATGTAATGAAAGAGAAGTGGGGTATAGCTTGGGGAAACCAGACCAACTCGCTCCATGCCACTTCAGGACTCCTGTCTCGCAGTTGGTCCCATGTTCTCGATGAAGAGAACCAAGTTTTGTAGTCATCTTCCCCGTGCCGCCAAAGCAAACTGTCGCTACCTGCATCCACTACCGGATCTGGAACATCGTGGATGCGAGCTATCATCGCCCGTAGGTGATAGCTGCGGCATCGTCGAATGCTCCATTGTCCAGACGTGGCTGCATCAGCAACCGTTGCATAGCGGGTGATGATGCCGAGGAGCTGAGTACCTATTTCATCTGCAACATCAATCAGCTTTCTCATGTCAAGCCAATTATCGAACCAGAAAAGAGTGTGCCTACCGTTACTGATTTGTGAGCGGAGAAAGGAGGCAGCCTGTTGTCTGAGCTTAAGGAGATTTCGCCAGATCCATGAACCAGAGCCAGTATCCGTGACGTCCCAGAAGCATCGATGTCGAAGTAGGTTATGCTTTGTCCAAGCGACCCATAACAAGCCTGAGTTTGTGAGGAGTCGCCATATGAGGCTAAGCGCAAAGACACGGGAGGAGTCAACCATGCGTCTAATGCCTAGGCCCCCCTCTCGTTTTGGTTTGCAGATTTCAAGCCAAGCCACTTTAGCCTTCGTGTTCGAGTTTGGAGAGCCTGACCAGAGGAAAGCGCTGCACATACTTTCAATGGTTTCGAGGCAAAGTTTAGGCAAGCGAAAAACAGAACACCAGAAGTTGGTTATGCTGGCAATGACTGAGTTAATAAGCTGGAGACGACCCGCATAGGATAGTGCACGACTAGACCAAGAGAGGAAGCGTGACCTGATCTGATCAATGAGAGGCTCGTAATCTGCGCGAGACATTGATTTCGTTGTAAGGGGAAGACCAAGGTATTTAACTGGGAGAGTGTCTACTGGGATACCCAGTCGGTTGACTTCATCTAGGAAACCCTGAGTGGTTCTTCCGGCCATGAAGATTGACGATTTTGCAGGGTTTATTACAAGGCCCGAGAGCGCTGCAAACTCATCCAACGTGTCAAAAATAGCACAGAGTGACGAAGGATCACCATTAGTGAACACCATAATGTCGTCAGCAAAGCTTAAGTGTGTGAGATTTACCTCGGAGCAAGTAGGATGAAACCCAATTTTTCCTTCCAAGGCTGCTTTGTTTAGTAGGCGGGACAGCACATTTATGGCAATGACAAACAAATACGGAGAGAGGGCACATCCCTGTCTTAGTCCTCTGGTACTCGGAAAGAACCCCTCGAGTTCACCATTTACCGAAACAGAAAAAGCAGCAGTTGATAGGCAAATATGGATCAAATGCACGAACTGATAAGGAATATTCATGGCTCGGAGAGTGTCTAAGATGAAAGACCATTTCACTGAGTCGAAAGCTTTGGAGATATCAAGCTTCAGAACACTGCGAGGACTAATAGATTTTTTATGGTAGTTCTTGACCAGCTCTGTAGCAAGTAGGACGTTTTCGAGTAGAAGGCGACCCTTGATGAAAGCGCACTGGTTCGGTTTTATCAGCTCAGGAAGGAGTACTTTTAGGCGGTTTGCTAGGATTTTTGAGATCACTTTGTAGAGGATGTTGCTGCAAGATATAGGGCGAAAGTCCTTTAAGGTCTCTGCACCTTGAATCTTAGGGATGAGGGCCAAAGTGGTGGCGTTGACACC
>JABAYD010043991.1:0-21492 GCA_014822095.1 Diplotaxis tenuifolia | reverse complement strand
AACCCAGCACAACTGAAGAAACCGATCAAAAAAAAGTTTGGTTTAAAATTTGTATACTTTTATTATTTTATATATTTAAAACTTTAAACCTAATTTAAACCAAACTAAAATTCAATTTTCAGATATGTTTCAACTATACATGAGATCATTATCAAAATCACTTTCTATATGCCCTTCATATTAGTTGGAAGATTATAGAACAGGAAAGGTTGAATGAATCATAGCCAAACTGATTTTGCAATGGATTATTTTAATTAGTTGTGAATCTTAAACCAGCATAATTATTTTCAAGATGCTTATCAAAATCATTCTTGTTATTGGTTAGACATCATTTTCGCACCATGAACAATTTTGGTGTCTTTCAAATTATTCTGAATTTGCATATTTAGTGAAAATTTAATAAAATTTGTAGATTACTAGATTAGCATTTAGTGACATAACTGGTTTTCACCCCCAAAAGAACAGTATAGATATTAGTGGCTGCCAAAAGAAAAAAAGAGGCATACAGTGACAGAAATGGAAATTGGAAGACTGCCAAATTGTTGTGGACCGTCACCGTGAGAGGGAAAGGTGGATTCGAAACCGCGTCCAAAAAAAAAAAAAACAGATATGATTCAAATAGTTTTCATTCGTTACTTTGAATGGAATAAAATACAATCCACTTAGAGTATAAGATTGGAAGAATTGTATATTGACTCTCATAATAATAATAGTTAGGAATACATACATATTTATACTAGTCATATTTCCTAATCTATGTAGATACAAATATATGTAATATCTTATATAATAAATATACAATATTTGCTAATAATATCCATGATATACTATATCCTTCTATAATAGCACTCTTTATTTGTAATTAGGATCAGAGCCGTCTCAAATGATTTATAGACTTTGTTCGAACAAATATTAATAGTGTATTTAACAATTTGATGGATTTTTTTTAGTTAATAACTATGTTTGATAATAACTTTAAAAGTTTTTTTCTTAATTTTTTCTTTTTATTTTTTTATTTATTTTAGATTTGGATCATGTTCGACCGCTCCACTTGCACATGTTGTTAGACGGTCATGATTAGAATGTTTTGAACAAATAAGTGTGGTATCATGTGACACTTAAATCACTCAAAGCAGACCTAAGAATTTGTATTTATTATAAGAAAGAAAAGTGAGCCGTCAATGTGATTAGCCCCAAGAGAGATTTTCACTCTAAGTCACATTTTGAGTTTTAATATCATCGAGAGTCACATGTAGCTACTAGGAAACTTTGTGCAATTAGAAAGACAAAATTGTCCTCCATCTTTCCTTCTAATTACTTTATTTTTTTTATCATGAGATCTCTTTTATCATTCCCTTCAACACTATCGATCTCTGTTACTCTTTCTTCCTCGACGGTGGCTCCTCCGTGAGGTCGAATCGTCGCCTTCGAACTGACACGCTTCACCCTTAGACTAAATAAAGAAGAATCAAAGGGCTTATCTCTCTCCTCGTCACTGTTATTACCTCATCTCTTCTTGTTCTCTTTTCGATGGCGTCAACATCGCCTCACCGGTCTCTGACCACCACCACCAACATCCACACTCAGATCCACGAACAACCCAACCCCACCCACCGTCCATGGCTCCCCCAACGCCTCCCTTCCCATCCCCGCGACGTCACCTCAGGTCCTCACTCTTCCTCCGCCGCCGTCTCAGTCGCAACCTCCGCATCTTCAACCTAGGTTAAAAAGTTTCCTCCTTTACAAACTCCCAAGTCCTTTGTGTTGGTTGTGATTGGTTAACAACTTTGGATCTGATCTTGTATGTGTGGATTCTAAAGATTGCTTTTATTCTTTTGCTGGGTTAGATAAGTTTCTGATGATGGCAGAGCTAATCTCACACTGGTCAAGAACTGTCCTTTTTTTACTATCATCTCTGCAATTAAATGAACTTTTATTGGACAGAAGATCTTGTAGATATGTTTTTGTTTATTTGATGCTTAGATTGATGTTTTCTTTGATTGTTTTTCGCAGCATCATCTCATCATGTTGGAGTCTCCTACTTATATGGTGTTAAGAGACTTACCATCTTCATGCGAGGAAGAGAGCAAGTGGATATACAACACTCACTGCGTGCTTCAGCTCTCCTTGAAGAAGAGTTTCTTGGTTGATGTTAGAGAAGGAAGTTCCTTCAGCAAAATGCTATGTGTTGATGATCATCTAAGCAGAGATGACCAACACGTACAGAGATTATGTCTCATGTGATTTACACATACAATATCTTGACCAACACATGGACGTTAGGTATGCAGATGAATGCTCCTAGGTGCTTGTTTGGATCAGATCGTCTAGGTGAGATTGCTGTTGTAACTAGAGGATGCGGCCCTCGTGAGCAAATACTGAACCCAGCTGAGATTTATAATTCTAAGACCGGGGAATGAACCGTGATTCCTGAACAAGATAAGGAAAATGTGTTCAAGTGTGTTCATGGATGGGAATCATATTATATAAGGCGAGGAAGATATGTTTATATATGTATATGTATATTTGATTTTATGGGTTTGATAGGTGTCTATCTGTATGTGTACACATGTACAGCTGACGGGCTATATACTGCTGGCGAACATATGTACGGGTAGTAACAATTGTACATGGGGTGTTACAATCTGAAAGACATTTTTTTACATTGTCTCTATTTATGTGTGTACATATGTACATTTATGTGTACAAAAATGTTGTTGTGCATATGTACAAGATTGTATATTGTTTGGTGTACACATATACAAATGTATTTACATGATACACAATTTTTGCATTCTCTTTCGTCATATGTGTGTACATATGTACAATAGTTATTATGTACACAAAATGTTGTTGTACATGTGTACAAGAATCTTGTACGTGTAATTGTTTCATAAATCTCAAGAAGATATCACTATAAGTACCAGACTATGAAGATCACGTGTAACACAATAAGATAAGCACAAGAATAGAAGGCAAAGTACATAAAAAGAGGAAAATAGCAAGATGTAATCCTATGTACAAACGGTGGTGTAATTAAGCACGCTCATTATAGGATGCATTTAGGTGTTAATATTGCATTTGCATACATAATTGCACAGACATGAGTTGGATTGTGCAATTGAGAAGTTAAAGGTGAAATTGCAAGGTCTTTTTTGCAAATCAGAAAGTTATGGGGCCAAATCATAATTATCCAAAAGTCAGAGAACCCGTGTTGCAAAACAGAAGAAATCTCCATTGGAGTCTCACGAGCTTCTCTTAGCCTTCGATACCGACGGCAAGCTTGATTCCGACGATGAAGACGGCCAAGACAGAGCAAACCAGTGACGATGACGGTTTTGACGGAGGAGAAGACGGAGGTCTTCACGGAGGAGAAGCCGGAGTTCAACAGACGCAATGACAGAGGAGAATCGATTATACCGGAGCTTCCACTTTGATTCTGATGCTCCTTTGGAGAGGACCTTCGCCGAAACTTCATTCTACGGACGAGATTCGACTACACCGGAGCTTCCACTTCACCAGAGGAGATTGAACTACACCGAAGCTTGATTCTCTGGAGAAGCTTCAACAACGACTTCACTGGAGCTTCCACCTCAACAATGACTACAGACAACGACTTCACCGGAGCTTCGAGTTCACCGACGGCACCGAAACTCGAGATTGATAGGAAAAATAACAGAAGGTTAGTTTGAACATTTTAATAGGTGAACAGTTAAAAAATTGTGTTGGAAGTGTAAAAAAGTGTCTAAAGAACAAGTAGTGATCTAGAGTGACATATATAACTTATAAACAATATCTTCATATCAGGTTAGTCAATCTTCTTCTTAGTAATTTTGACTTTATAGATATATTCATCAGTAATAAGACGTGTTTCGTAATTTGTTGCGTGGGTAACTAGGTATCATGTATTCGATAAATACATATTTGACCTAGACTGTGCTTAGTCTTCCTTTGCCTGGAGTCAACCTTTAAAATGAATTTTCTCACACTTCCTATTTAAGCAGCCTCAGCATCAGAGGATTAGACTTCTTTCTTCATTTACGGGGATAACATCACTGATACAACTTTTAAATTCTGTGACATTATAAAGCAGGTGACCAACTTAACTTACAGTGCCTATTAACGTTAGCATCTCCTCACTTATAAAGAAATAACAATAAAATCATCATTTCATAATTATATATTTGCAGGCTTTTTTA
Organism: Diplotaxis tenuifolia; assembly: GCA_014822095.1. Taxonomy (NCBI): domain Eukaryota; kingdom Viridiplantae; phylum Streptophyta; class Magnoliopsida; order Brassicales; family Brassicaceae; genus Diplotaxis; species Diplotaxis tenuifolia. The sequence continues at coordinate 17,293 of JABAYD010043991.1, read as the reverse complement.
ACGAATATGTTTTGTCGGAGAAAATAGAGGGATTTCTGCCACCATCGTGGAAGAACAACGGGGTTGGAACAGCGATGTTATTATTCTTTAACTATGTAAATGTGGGGACTTTTTTTGTTACGAGTAATGTTGCTATGGACTCTAAAATGTCTAAAAAAGTGAACAAAAAAAAAAGATTCCATTAAATAAATATTTCTATGGTCGATAAATTTTACTGAAATTTCACGAGAGATGGTAAACTTCATGAAATGATAACAGAATATAAATCGAATATTTGATGGAAAAAGTAGGATTTGAGGAATAACCCGAGAAAATCTTACATTTTTCGATATTGTAAAAATATTATTTTGTTGGATAAATCATAGACTAAAAACATTATTAAAGGGAAAAGGTAAAATAACAAAACAAAACCTTATTTTGAATAATTTGCGATTCTGTTTAACGTTGATGTATATAGTATATATACATATATCTTTCGTAGTATGGTGTTCAATACTTTGGTCAATTTATCAATCACATAACTTTGCACAACTGGGAAACTGAAATGCACCGTCTAATCTTATACGTGTAAAGTAATAAGCTCTATAAGTGAACTTTGTGAAAGTCTTTTTCATCTGTTAATCATTCATATACACCGTATGAAAAAATAGTTTTAAAGTTAAAGGGCAAAGTCGACATTGGCATAGAAACAGTTGGTGGACAAGAATTGTACGTGTGTAGTTGTAATAAATGCAGAAAGCTGAAACTCTTAACTTCTTTTCAAACTTACACTTTATGTGTATCGGCCTTTGCAATAAAACGATTCTGTTGTTTGCGTCAGCTTTTTGACCTTTCTTTTTATTCCCTCGCTAAACGACAATTCCAGTCTCGTCCAAGACCATTATTTTGGATCCAAGAAGCCATAGACCCCAATCCGTTTGCAATCTAAACCGGAACAATTACGATTTCCAAAGATAGTCGAAATCAAAATTTAACCACTTTCGGTTGAAATGAAACTCGTTTTACAGTTTAACTTCAAAAGTTTTTGGTTCTCTAAAAATAAACTCTAAAACTTCAAATTTAAAGTTTTGAGTAATGAAAATTCAAATATAAAGTGTCACTAAACTTCAAATTTGAAGTTTCATATTTTTATTTGCATTTTAATCCTTATAATTACATATCATATTTATAATTCTTAAAAATTTTGTTGTTTATCATTTTAATCCTAAAAAAAATCTTATCTCATAAATATTTCAAAATTATCTTTATAGTTTGAACTTTACACATATTTTTTTATAGAAAGCATCAAAATAAGATTTTAAATATCTTAAAACTAGGATTAGACAACAACTATATTACAAAACTTAATGTGGTATTTTGATTGTAATTTAATATTTAATTATATATTTCTCATTTGTAATATTTTATATATGTATTAGCTATTTATAAAAGTTTTATTAATTTGAATTAGTTATGCCAAATATAAGGACTATAGTATATAAAATGCAAATAATTTTGAAGTTTAGTTTGAAGTTTTGTTTTTGGAGCACAACACATTAAAACTTCAAATATAGAATTTTGAAAACTCTATAATAGAGAGTTTTTTTAGAGATGCTCTTAGGAGCGAATAAGATATTTGGGAGGTGATCGTGGATTTAGCTGTGATACTATGAGAACTGTACTAATCAAAACTCACTAATATTGTACGAACACATAGTATATGATGTGAGTCATGTGACAATATCTAGTATATGTACCATCAAAAATATAGGAGTATGGAGCAGATGTCTACCTAGTTAACCTTTCGTTTTTTCGGAAACATGGGATATATCTTTTATCGATGTATGTTGAGTACTCCTATTTAGTTAGTCCTAATCATATAACATTGATAATATAAAGGACAAATCTTCATAATAGCACTTTTGTAAGTTTATGTCATAAAAATAACACTCAAAAACTAAAATGATCAAAATAACATTTTTTATTTTGAAAATTTTAAGTTTTTTTATTTTTTTCAAATTGGAAACCCTTTCCCCAAACCCCCACTCCTCAACTCTAAACAAAAAAAAATCTAAGATTAGTTAACCCAAGGGTAAAAATGAATAATTTATAAAACATTTTAGTAGCATTTTTGTCATTTTTATTTTTTAGTAGCATTTTTGTCATTTTTATTTTTAAGTGGTATATTTATGACAAAAAAAAATTTTTGTGGTATTTTTGTCTTTTTCTCTAATATAAATGAAATATTCGAAACTTAAAAAAAATATGGATATGGACAAGAGAAGAGTATAACAGAGAAAAGTTTTGTGTAAAAAGACTGCAAAGGGGTAGCTGGTTAAAAAGTGAGCGAACTCGATAAACGCGTAACCCTAAAGGCAAAGCGTGCGTTACTCTTACCCAATTATTTTTTTATATATTTTTTACTTTATTTTTAATGTATAAAAATGATGGACGAAAATCATTAAGCGTTTTTTTAATTCATGTTTATAACGACTTTTAATCAAACAAAAAGTTACTCTTGTAAACTGCATGCAAGTAGTTTGAACGACTATTTGGACCGTTTTTCTCTCTTTTTCTACCTATTGTTTTGGAGTTCTCAACAACTTTCAGTGACTAATTTATTCATCTTGAACTAGATGGATCTCATGGCAAATCGATCGATACATACGCTAAAGTTTGGGAATTTTTTTATTCAAACATGAATATAGTATTTGAGTTTCCTTGCATTATTGGTTCTGACAAATGAAATTTAACAATTATGAGGGGTAACAAATGAAATAAAGACAATGAGTTTGGTGTAGAAGTAAGAGTCTTTTTGCACAATATAGATTGTGTATTAAATGGTCTCTGAATTTATTGGGTCGGCTCGCACATTGGCACATGTGATGACCTTACAATTCTTGTCTTTGCATTTGATATTATTTATCCAAATAATAAAAAAGCGAATTATTATTGTTGAGTAACTTGAGTTGATAACAAATCTCAATTGTTATGATCTTGTGATTTCTTTCCTTGTTCCAAAAGGATGTCAAGCTGTCTCCAAGCATTTGGTTACTGAAATTTGCTAAGATTCAAGTTGATTTAGGGGCTATCTTGTTTTCGGGACCGTCTAATAGCATGTGCAAGTGGAACGGTCGAGCATGGCTTGAAATCTAAAATAAGAAAAAAATTAAGACAAAATTAAAAAAAAATTAAGAGTTTTTATGAAATATATAAATAAATTATGATAAAATTTTAACATATATAAATATATTACTAGATTATAATTTAAGAATTTAAAATAGACATCAAACATAGTTGTTATTTTTTTAAAAAAATTATTAAATCGTTAAATACACCATTAATATTTGTTTGAACAGGATTTAGAAATCATTTGAGACGGCTTTGCTTGTTTTATTAAGTTTTGGTATGTTATAAACATTATGATCTTCAAGTCAAAAATAGCCACTCATACATTGTTTGTGTTGTATCTTTTCATCATTATTCTCATTTCTATCAGCTTCAAAGTTAAGTTATATGTTGGTTGAAGTTCGTGGGTTCATTATGAGAAATCAAATGTATATCACTGCCGTATATATTTAAGAAAACTGCATAGAAAAATTCAACGGATAATCGAACAAGAAATATTAAAAGTTTAGTTTCAAATCATCTACCAAACTAATATAGCCGTGAAAACCCGTCGTCTATGGCTCGACTCTTTTCTATAAAAAAAATATCGTTGTGGGAATAATTTCCTGTTATTAAAACAAGTGGTACTTTACAAACCAGTGCAATTTAATTATATGTAAAATTGAACCTTTAGACAAATATATTCTAAGAAAACTTGTATGAATAAAATGAAAATCTTAAGAATCACTTGTTTTAAATATACAGAGATCAGATTACGACCATTCATTATGGTGGTACTTTGTTATATAAATTAAATAAGTACAAGTATAGGTTTATTTTCGAATGTGTGTGCATGGTTTCTAAAAACAACATTTATTAAACTGAGATACTAATAATTTGTTTATTTAGCTGCAAAATTCTAACAAAAAGGTTAAAAAGGAATAACTTTTGAATCGGCGGAAGTGAGTCAGAAGAGAGTAAAAAGGCAAATACGAAAAGGTGAAAGCTTTTTCTTTGTGGTGATTCCTTTTGCAGGGATTGCGTGTGAAATACAGATATTTCGTTGTAAAAGGTAAAAAGTAAACCCCCAAAAAAGATAAAAGAAATTAAAATTAATAGTCTTTTCGCTAACACGTTTTCAATGGCACGTGAATTGCACCGCCCACCGAGCCTTATTATCACGAACAGAAAAACACTCAAGCATACACTCGCTAGTTTCAAACGCGTGAAACTAGTTTGTCTTATTTCGCTGACTAGATTCAACTTTTATGCGTCATCGAAACTTTATTAGTTGGTACCCTTTTTTTTCCACACTCATCCAAAAGCAGTAATTAGTTTTGTTCTCCATAATATCCAATATACTACTATTATCAATTTACCATAAAAATATACTCCTATTTCTCAACCATATAGCAAAATTAGGAAGATAAAAATGCTACATATATTCTAGATAAACTAGTAGTTACAAAAATTAGTAAAGCAGTTAATCATATAATGATTAACATCCCAAAGAATTAACGTTCATTAAAAATGTTGGAAAGATGGCACTGAACTCTGTTAATATTACGAATATTATTGGATGTTTATAGTCCAAAAAGGTATAAACCAACGCAATTTTCAAACCAAGTTAATGAGTTTGAGACCTTTGTCCCATTCTAGCTGCAGACACAGAAGGGCAGTTTGGTCATTTGTCAAGATGTTACTTGTAATCTTTGGCGTCGAATAAATTCAAATAGATAGACATCGAAAAGCTAATGAGAAAGTTTTCGAAGTTCTTGTGAAGTAGATGATCCTATCTTTCTTTTTCTTTCACCAGTTTCTTCTTTTTTTTCCCACGCGCGCACACACACAAGACAGATACACTGGAAGTCCACAGTAACTCAAGAATAGAGAGACATCAGAAAGAGAAAGCTTTTTGTGTTTTACCTTTCCGGTGATCGCTTTTGTTTTTCTGTAAAAAGTCATCGTTTGTGTTTCTCCTTTTTTTTTACCTGATTAACAATTTCCTCTGCCAAAACTTTCTTCCACTTCTTCTTAAATTTAATATCTTTGGCCGGTCCTGAAAGCTCTTTATGCAAAGGTTTCTTCTTATTACGATAACATAAGAGAAACCCCCAAAAAAAAAGACACACACAGCAGCCAAAGACTTTTTCTTCCTTCTTCTTCTTGTTGAGATGAGAGCAGATTTGATAACAATACAGCAAACGCTGACGCCGGAAGCAGCGACTGTTCTCAACCAGTCCATCGCCGAGGCGACACGTCGCAACCATGGCCACACGACTCCTCTCCACGTGGCGGCCACCCTCTTATCATCCTCCTCTGGTTATCTACGACAAGCTTGCATCAAGTCCCACCCAAACTCATCTCACCCACTCCAGTGTCGAGCTCTCGAGCTCTGTTTCAGCGTCGCCCTCGAACGCCTCCCTACTACTACAACCACTTCTCCATCGCAAACGCAAGAGCCGCTTCTTTCAAACGCTCTAACCGCTGCTTTAAAACGCGCACAAGCTCATCAGCGGCGCGGTTGTCCGGAGCAGCAGCAGCAACCGCTTTTGGCGGTTAAAGTCGAGCTCGAGCAGCTTATCATTTCGATTCTCGATGACCCGAGTGTAAGCCGGGTCATGCGAGAGGCTAGCTTCTCTAGCCCCGCCGTGAAGGCAGCGATCGAACAGTCGATTTCTGGTAATTCCGTTAATCCGAGACAAGGCGGGATGGTTAACCAATCTGCGATTGGATTCGGTTATCGACCTGTACCGGTTCCGGTTAACCGGAATCCTTACGTTAATCCCCGGTTAAATCAAAACGTGACGAATAGTGGTGGGATGATGATACAGAGGACAGACGAAGTTAAACGGGTCATCGATGTAATGATCCGGACCCGGAAAAGAAACCCGGTTCTCGTCGGAGACTCAGACCCTCAGATTCTTGTGAAAGAGATTCTAAGGAAGATCGAGAGTGGTGAATTCTCCGACGGACCGCTTCGTAATTTTCAGGTGATCAGGTTGGAGGATGAGACAGCTTCACAAACGGCGACGAGGTTTCGTGAAATCTCCGGGTTGTTGGAGACGCGGATCGGGAATTTAGGTTTAACCGGTGGTGTTGTTCTTGATCTCGGCGATTTGAAATGGTTAGCGGCGAATGGCGGAGGAGCTTTGGTGGAGATGAGAAAGCTTTTGGAGAGGTACAAAGGAAGGTTATGTTTCATTGGTACGGCTACGTGTGAGACTTATCTACGATGTCAAGTTTATTATCCTTCGATGGAGAACGATTGTGATCTTCAAGCGATTCCCATCGCCGCTAAATCTCTTCTTCCGACCATGTTCCAAAGGTTTGTCTTTTTATTCAATTGTTGAATTTTCGTTTTTAATTTTAGGACAAAGTTTCAGTATTCATTTTTTTGTTATGTTCAGGCTTGGGAGTAATAACAACAACGCTATGTTATTAAGCAGTAACATTACCTCCGTTGAATCGTTACCTCTGAAGAGAAGCTCTCAGATTCCGACAAGTAAAATGAGCTGCTGCTCCCAGTGTTTGCAGAGTTATGAAAACGACGTAGCTAAATTGGAAAAATCGTTAACCGGAGATAACCGGTCGGTCTTGCCACAGTGGCTGCAAAACGCTGCAGAAGAAATGGAACGACTTGTGTTTACGTTTACATCCCAAACCGTCTCTGTCTGAAAGAACAGCTCCTTCGTCCTTGTCTATGTTGAAACCAAACCCAAGATCAGACATAACTCCACCAGAAAGTCCTATCGGTACAGATTTAGTTCTTGGACGGCCCAACAACAGAGTTGTATCCTCACCGGAGAAGAAGTCTCGTGACGGAAAGCTAGGAGATTCATTCGACATCGATCTATACAAGAAGCTACTAAAAGGCTTAGCTAAAACCGTTTGGTGGCAGCACGACGCAGCCTCTTCGATAGCATCAGCGATCACCGAATGCAAACACGGAAACGGTAAATCAAAAGGTGATATCTGGTTAATGTTCACCGGTCCAGACAGAAACGGGAAGACAAAAATGGCGTCTGCCTTGTCCGATCTCGTCTCCGGAAACCAACCGATAACCATCAGCCTCGGTTCCGGTTCACGGACGGAAGACGGTTTAAACCTCCGAGGCAAAATGGCGTTGGATAGATTAGCGGAAACGGTTAGGAGAAACCCGTTTGCGGTTATTGTAATGGAAGATATCGATGAAGCTGATTTGTTGTTACGTAACAACGTGAAGCTAGCGATGGAACGTGGGAGGATATGTGATTCGTATGGACGTGAGGTTAGTTTAGGGAATGTTATTATAATCCTGACTACGGAATCATCGCTTGGTTTAGCTGAACACGTTGTTCCTATCGATGAGACAAGACTAGAGAGTTTGGTGAGCAGAGGATGGAAGTTGAGACTCTCTGTTGGCAACAAACGAAAACGCAAACCAAACTGGCTTTATAATGATCAAACAAAGCAGAGGAAAGAAGTATGTTTTGATTTGAACGAAGCGGCCGAGTTTGATTCGTCTAGTGATGTAACGGTCGAGCACAACGAGCAAGAAGATAATAGTAACTTTTTACACAAGCTAGTGGCGTTAGCGGATGATGCTATAGTCTTTAGACCGGTTGATTTTGGTACGATCACGAACATGACTGTGGAATCTTTAAAGAAACGTTTCGCGGATGGATTAACGGTGGAGATTGAAGACGATGCTTTGGAGAGAATCGCTGGTGCGATTTGGCTAAGTAAGATTAGCTTAGAGGAGTGGCTTGAGGAAGCAATGGGTTCGAGTTTGAATAACGTGACGTCTCGAGTATCTTCTTCAGAAGACTCTGTGATTAGGATTGAGCTTGAAGATGATATGAGTGATCGTTCCTCCGGAGGATATCTTCCGAGTAGTATAAGAACGGTGGTCGTTTGAGTTTTTTTATGTTTTTCCTGGGAGGGTAGATTCGTAATTATTGGATTGGTGAATGGGGAAAGATGTAAATAACCTTATATGACTCCAAACCGTCTTTGGCGGGTGGGAAAACAAATTATGAAAAAGGATATATTATCAACGGCTGAGAACAATTCACAGGCTTTATATGATCTTGTATATAATTTTTTCGACCTTTATATGATCTTATATACGAAAGTAAAAAGTTGATACTTCCACAAAAAGAAAAGGAGGAATCTTCAAATGTATATGAAAACAAATATGGAATTAATTAATATATCGAGATGTTACTGGTGACATAGTGGATTGTTTTTGTTTATCTAAACATACTGGATTGTTAACACTTTATTCAGAGTTACATTTGATTATTCTTTCGTATGTTTCTTCTTGGAGTATAATGGACTATAGTATAGTCTCTCTTAGCATACTGAATTTTAGAAAAACTATACTATTATATATTGTGTAATATTCAGAGAACATTTATTTCAGTAGAAAGTTGTACTTTTTAAATATTAGGTGGTTCAGCTAGTATGTGGTTTGTCTTTATTTCACCTTTTTAGAATGAAAGCAGCAAATCCAACTACTCTCATGGACCAAATATTTATTTAAAAATCCCGAATATCAGACATTTTTTTACTTCGTATATATAATAATATCTATTATTTTGATTTCTTTTTTTTTGGTTTTATGTATTTGAAATAAGCTTTAGGCTAAAACAGAGTAGTGATAAATGAGTATTAACACGAGGAAGATTGGTCATGTTTCTTAGTTGATATTCAATTCAGGTAGCAAGTAGTTGTCTTTTCTATGCAAAAGTTTATTTGACACCATGATTTACACTTAAACAGGTTCCATGGTTCATAAGAGTTTGAATTAGGATCTTGATTAACATCCCGTCTTTGAGTTCCACTTTGGTCAATACGCGATTTAGAGGGACGTCAAAATAAAGTTAAAGTCTATTGGCTTTGACGAAAACGTGTTCAAAATTCAAAATCTTCAGCTGTCGGTCAGAGACCATACGTAGTGATCGGTCATGTTGTGTTCTTGAGGCCACAATTTGATTTTTTTATCATTTAATGACCATTGATTCAAAGCCTCAACCTACAAACCGGTCAACCACCAATAATAAATTTAAACCTAACTAACGTATGATAACAAGAAACGATTAGGACACTTGGTCCAGTGATCTAAACTACATGACGCCAGGACTTTTCATGTTCAATATAGACTGGTAGATGTGATTTAAAACTACATCAGTCATCAGGTACATCCACAATTTAATACTAATAGTTAGCATGAGCTATATATTTAAGTCTACTGTTTAAAAAAAAATATATAACTATTATGAGAGGAGTAGTTATTACTTATTACCAACGATATGCATGCCACTGCCAAGTGACTTTCATGTGGTCAATATGCCTATGTATTCAGATAACTCCGGTTCCTTGCTAGACACTTGAAGACAAAACCTTCAAAATATATTGTTTTCTCGTTCACCTTTTTAGATAAGGTTGAAGTTTTTGGTACTTGTTTATACATAACTAAAAGCATGTCCAATAACTTTTCAGTATTATAAAATATGGATTTGTTATATAAAGCAGGCCTTAACCTAATTACTGACAACAGATAACCAATGGGGATATACTTTAATTATTTTCAAATAAAAGATTTTAGCACTAGAACAAGGAGAAGACAAACCAAAACATGCCTTTATATCATTCAATTATTTAGTTATATATATGGACCTTATGGCCTCTTTTTATCTTTTTGGTGGATTTGCATTATGTCTCCTCATTTCATAGTTAAAAATATCATCAGCCAAAAGTAAGAAAGATTATACGCATTAGACACTGCAGTAGTTGAAAGTTCTTAAAGTTTAGATTAGATTCAGTTTCCCACACATAAAAGATTCATCATCCACCATGCCAATACTTGATCTTGAAGTGACAAAAAGAAACTCATAATAACACCAACGTGAGAGTGTAATTGAATAATCTTCAAGTGGAAACTAAAATAATGCAGCAAATGCTGCAACTTTACTCAAAGACCCGTTTCCTATATAATATTTTTTCCAGTCTTTCATTCTTTAATTATAACAAGGAAAAGGGCGTGAAGATAATCATTTACGAATATAAGATGTATTATATTGTAACTAAAGGGGGTCACAAATCTCCACCTTACATGATTGAAACCTCATGTTGAATTTGAGCTTTTTGGAAAAGGGACATCAACTCAACTTCTGTAGTGAGCAACTACACACTAAGGTTCAACTGCTATATTGGCATCTCTTGATACTATGACATATGCATGCATGTCTATATATAATTATATATTTTTATGTATATTGAGCTGTAGAGTTACTATTCAGTTGCTGTAAATTTTTTAAAAAGATAGAATAACTATTCAACTAAAGTGCATTTTCTCGGTCTTTAAGACAGCTGATAATCTGATACTGTCGTTCAGGACCGGTTCTATGTGCGTTATTGCATATGCTCGAGATCCCTAATTTTTCTATATTATTTGGGACTCGAAATTTCTAGAAACCTTTCAATATATTAATCAAGTAATACATTCAAAAACTTTTTAAATCGTCTGCTCATCATCCATGATTACATTGACCCGGTCTTGTTGCCATTATGAAAAGAAAGGCCTAATATGTATGTTTTTTTTTAACAAGCCTAATATGTATGTTTTCTGTAATGGTGTAATATAGATTATGATTTGACCGACATCTTGGTCAGTAGAAAAGGAAACTAAACGCTTTAACTTTTTCGATGGACCAAACTCATCATTTGTGTACATGTATGTGTATACTACTAAGTCAAAAGTTGTCAATAGACCTTCCTTTTCGATTAATAAGAAATTGCTTCGTTAGCAATATGCATAACATGCAAAGAAAGCAACCTTTCTACCATGGATTTAATATCTCGACGCTATGCAGGTTGCAGAGGACAAACTCAAGTCTCAGGCAAAAGAAACAATCAACGTACAAGAATACTTCTACAGAAAATATAATTCCAATAAATCTTTTGTTCCAAGCTTAGATTACAAAAGATGTTTTCATATACACACTAGATTTTTTATAGCTCTCCAATAACCAAGAAAACTCAATATGTAGCGTACGTACTTAATCATAAAAATTCACCAGTGTAACTAAAAACAAGTCAGCTTTCTTTTCTGTATATATAAATCAGTCAATCATCAGGCTCAGTAGAGAAATCAGGCTCTTCGGGTTTCTTAAACCGAGGCAACTCCACATCCTTAACTCTCTGAGCTGCAACGCCGCGTCTTGTATTAGCTGCAAAACGTGAAGCCAAAACCATAACTCCAATGTTCATCTTCGTCTTTGGACTCGACCCAACACTCTCCTCTTCTTCTTCTACTTTCCCAACCACAACTTCTTCTTCATCTTCAAGACTTTGCTTTGATTCAATCGCAGTGAGATGATTCTCCATAGCTCTTCTCTTGTACCTACGCCAAGCTGCTTGTATGAAGCAAGCAGCCCAAGTCCTCCAATGATGAGAGTAAAATCTAAAAGTATGTTGAAGCTTCTTGCTGTGTAGCCTCCTAAACTGATTAGCAACAAACTTTAAATCTTCAGCTCTAAGAGCAAATGCTTCAACTTCAACTAAAGCCCTAACTGTTCTTGTGGAAGAAGGTAAATTCAAGGTTGATTTTGGAAGCAAAGCCCATGAAAGAAGCTCTTCACCGCAGAAATCTCCAGGTCTTAGTATGATTGAGTTGAAGAAACCGGTTCTTCCTCCATTGGTTGTGGAACTCTCGAGTCTACCTCTGATGATGAAGAGCATCTCTGTGATTAAGTCACCTTCACGCACAAGGTAAGTCCCTTCCGTGCACAGAGAAGAGACTAGACGTTCGCATATAGCGTCGAGTAACTGATCATCCATTTGGGAGAAGAATGGAACCTGCGTGAATCAGACATAAACACATTATGGAGTTACAGAAGATTTAACAGTGTAAATGGCTTGCAATTAACACCACACTCGAGAAACTAAAAACCAAACCAAACTTACTCTTCGAACAAGGTCTAAACACAGGTGACGTTGAATATCACGGCGAAGATCAGTGGGTAAGCTTTGCAGGAGAACCTCTTCGTCAACACCTCTTGCTGCAAGCCACTTATACTGGTCATAACGCCTCACACGGTCTCTCAAATCTTCAGGAAGTTGGCGGTGTCTCATCCACTCCTCTGTGTCTCTCTTCTTCAATCTCCATTCCTCAAGCCGTACAGTCAAAGATTGCAAATACGTCTAACAAACAAACCAAGAAAACATGAGATTAAGACCAAAAGCTAAGACTTCTTTTACAACCATTTTCTGTTAATCCATACCTGCATATTCCCAATAAGATGAGCAAAGAGAACAAGCCCAAAGATTGCAATCAGCACAGCAAATGTAGTTTCACCAATGAATGTGGTCGTGGAAAGATTTTGTCCATAAGAACTGTGAACATGATAGTAACCATTAGATTATAGCATATCTAAGTCTAAACTATTGATGATCTATCTACTTACCTAAGCTGTTGCAACCCCCACCACAAGCAGTAGAAATATCTCTCGTTAAAGTTCGAAGACACAACTTTTTTAGTGATAGCATTCTCAAACATCCCATACTTAAACTCCCCTTTTCTTGCATCACAGAGCTTAAACACGTTTGTGACATTTGCCCACTGTTGCTGCCTGGAGTCATAGAGTGGTGAATCACAGTCAAGGTAATAAAGAAAACAATTAACTCCAACATCTTCTTTGTTGCATTTCTTTTTCCAGCATGACGTGTATCTATCAAACGATAGTATATACCACGCCGCACCAAGAACCTATGCCCAAAACAAAACTAAGATTATCAATTACAATCATTATATAGAATAAAACAAAGGAGAGTGATCACATACATGACTAGCTAACATATATAGCAAGAGATTATAAGCAGCACCAGCCCAAGCAGTCTTTGTAACCACACCAGTAGCTTTAACAATCTGAGAACTCAACGGTATAATCAGATAGAATCTTGGAATGTACTGTAAGAGCACAATCAAAGCAAGATCATTATTGCTATGATCAAACCGGTAACTCCTCGTAGCCGGCATAACAAACCATATAACAATCTGAGGAAGCGGCAACGTCGCAACAAGATCAATGATGAAGTCAGACTTAAGATACCTCCAAGCGATTGCTTTAGGATCCATCACAAGCTCACCTCTACCAAACACACGAGTACTCGAGTTAGGAGCGATGAAACCTGTCCTAAACTTGATGAAAATGTGGAGGAGGTAGAAGAGATCAGCAATGGTTCTGAAGAAGGTGACGAGGATACGTAGGTTCGTGTCGGTTTTGGCGCAGGGGTAGTCTTTGTTTCCACCAATGGCTGGGACGAAAAAGTATAACGGGTCTATGAAGAGAGCTAGCATGCATGAGATGATGAAGACCCAGTTCCATTTTAGGACAATCTCACTGGATGGGTCGAGAATGGTTTTGTACCATGGGAGTTTTGAGGTTTTGGACTTGTTGTCAGTGTATCTACTGATTCTGTTTCCGGACAAGAGGTTGTTGTTATCAGGAGGTTTGAGTGCTGAAGGTAGAGAGAGTTTGTATGAGTTTGACATTGGATCATTCACTGACCATATGGATTCTTTTCTTTCTTTCTTATCTGAATACAACCTGCAAAGATTGGAACTTTACTCTTAGGGACATAAAAAAATCAAAGCTTTGAGCTTTCATGTATCAAGAAAAAAAAAAGACAAAACTAAAGTAAAGTCTTAGACTTTTATTACATGACAACCAAAGAGAGAGCTGAACAGACAAATCACGACTTTGAGCTGAGCTAATACGACCCGGAAGATGAAATCTAACTAAAAGACAATGAAATTGAAGTTGAGATAATGCAGAAACTTACATAAGAAGCTTGTCTTTGCTCAACTCCATTAGAAGAAGCTTTAAGCTGGAGAAAGAAGAGCTCTTTTGATCTCAAACAAATTAAAGAAAGAGGCTTTCTTTTGATTCGTGCAGACTCTGACACTGTCCCACTCTCTCTCTCTCTCTCTCTCTAAATCTGAGAGAGATGGTTAATTCCTCCTGGGGAGAATTGAGACGAGGGGAGTCACGAGAACGAATCAGAGAGCGTATCTTCTTTGCTTTTTTCTTACCTTTAAGAAAAGAAAAAAAAAGGAAATTCGAAGAGGATATTTGTGTGTTTCTAGGAATATTTGGCTTATCGATAATAGTAAGACAAGAAAGTCAAAGACGTTTGACCACATGACTTAATTAGCTAATCGGAGTCATTAGTGCTGTCTACTGTGTAAGTAATGACTTTTATAGGTTTGATAATGTCATGTGTAATAAACCAATTAAAGGATGAAATGATACGTCACAAAAATAACTACTTTTATAGCCTAGTCGTTAGATCCAAACACACCTCTCTTGTTTTTAACACATGCGGAAAACAAAAGTATTCGACATAACTCAGGATATGAAGATGGTAGTTTACTTAACTTCATCATTAACAAACTTTAGCAGAAACATTGATGAAAATAACTAAACTCTACAAACAAGACTAACCTATATTCTTACTTTATTCTGGACAAATCTCAAAGTGAATTACAACAGATCATCAACTTAGAAGCAACATGTTTAAAGTGACAATTTCAATTGAATCTCATGTGTTATCCAAACTGATTTTGATCAGATGAAAGATCTAAACTTTGAAGAGTAGCACAGCACTATTGCTTACCAGTGAGCTAAAAGGGATTCTCTGTAAGTGTAACAGCTAAGAAAATACTACTAAAAACATTGCTAACACTTGCAATTCCTAGACTGTAAGATTGAATTTCAACAATTGGCATAATATTTCAAGTTCTTAGGATCCAATCTCGATACTATATTGAATTCTCCATCAGTCAGAACTCAAAATAGTAAAGTAAGAAGCTTCTAATTAGTTGAGCTCTATGAGAAAAAAAACTGTACATGATTTTGTTTATTGATGAAAACTCAAACTTGCTTTAACATCATCATAATGAAACCGAAGTGAACCAAACAAAACTACAAGAAAGCTATACTTTCTTCTCCGACCAAAAACTTCACTCTTTTTGCTTCTTTCCAAATCTTTAAACCCTATCCCTGCAAATCGGACAAGTCCCAACTTTCATCAACCAAAAGTCCACACACTTCCTATGAAACACGTGCCCACATCCAGGCAATCTCCGACACCACTGTCCTTGTCTGAACCCATCGATACAAACCACGCACTCGCTTCCGTACTTCGTCGGCTCGCAAAACTTGAACTGCGGAAGACTCTTCACGCATCTGGGAGACAACCCATCTGAGGACTCGTTGCGGAGATGGCGACGGAGGCGGCGGCGGTAGTTACGGTGGAGGAACCAGTAGAGAGCGAAGAAGAAGACTGAGAAGCCGAGAGACATGAGGATGAAGAGTAAGGCGGTTAAAGCTACAGGGATCATGATAAAACCAACGAGGATCTTGGAGAGAATCTTCGTTGATAGGTTTGTCGTGTTGCCCTTCGGTGGCGGCGCCGGATACGGTGTTTGTTCGCCGGTGATTGGGTCATCGTGAGGAATAGGTATCGGCATCGGACGGAGATAAAAATCTTCTCTTTTTTTTGGGGTTTTTGTTTTGAATCTCTTAAAGAATGAAACTTTGTTTGGAGGGTTAATAAGGAGAAGGGTTATTACGATCAGAAGGATTCTATATTGATGAAGTTTGTGAATTGGGATCAAAAACTGTGGATACAAACAATACAAGGGGGTGTTGTTTTGTATTATTTTATGGATTTCCTTATTTTATTCACTATTTGTAATATATATATGAGGGAATATTCGGACAATTTTACTAGTTCTCTCCCTGTGAATTCGCTAGCAAAGTTTATTTTTCGATTTCTTGAAAATATGTGATTTTTTAGTTGGTCAAAAAAAAAAGAAAATATGTATTTGTTTAGTTAGAGTTTACGTTAGACAATAGTGCTGCACAAATAAAAATGTGCTAGAGGTAATACTCATTTATTGTGGGCACAATGAATGTAAAACCATTTATTATATATTTTTAGTTTGTGATGCAAACAGAACTATTCTTTGTGAAATATCTTGAGGAATTCTTCGTGATATTTTTTGATGTGTTTTTAATTAGTTTTATTTATCATAATTGATATTCTTATTTTAAGATACAATACTTTACTAATTAAATAACATATGATAATAACATATAAACGTTTTGAAACAATATCAGAATATAAATTACCTTACCATTTATCATACGGACTACATAATGTTTTACATCTAGTGATGCTGGGTTCCACCGTCTTTTTCTATTTCCGCAAATTACTATATCTTTTAGATTTTGTATGCAAATCGCTCTAAAAACAAACGGTCAGATCATATTTTAATTTTAAAGGATTAAAATATAGTTAATTAGACATATGATAATTACAAGTTAAAAAAATTTAATGATTTTGCTTCTAATTATAAAAATAGAGTTGATTAGCTATACGATAAATACTACGAATCAAAAAGTAAAAAACGATTTTTCTGAGACATCGATTTAAAAAAAAATAGTTCCAATTATTATCATTATTATCTCTGAATGCTCCTCTCTGGTAAAGACCGAGTGGGAAGAGATAGAGACAGGCTGACAAGGGCAACTTCCTGTCGTTAACAGCCTTTCTTTATGTCACCATACCAAGCCACCACCTTTAACATTCGTTCTTTGCAACATTTTTCTATATTATCTCCTTGATTCTTACATCGTACGTACATTTTCTTCCGGTTCATTTTGCGATTCTAACCCGGTTAGCTACGGTTAAACTTGGTTTAGAATAAAGTTTCTTGTTTTGCCGTTAGACCATGTTTATTGCAGGTCCCTTAAATCGAGTCTCTTATCGTACGGTCCCTTAATTTTTAACTGAAAAAACTAAGGGACGTCACTTAAATCCCTCATTTAAGAGACGTCCCTTGACTTTTTCAGTTAAAAATTAAGAGACTGTACGTTAGGCCCATTATCATTCGTATTCTAATCCGCAGAGGTTGCAGTTTTTTTGGGGCTTGTCGTATGATGGTTTGTAGTCCATTTTTATGAAACAAAATCGTTCGGTTCACTCCAAAATCTGGTTCGGTCGAATTGAGATGGAAATATATCTACATAGATAACATGTCTCAACCCCAGATATACATGCATTTAAATGTCTTCACTTTTAGATTAGGGAAAATCAATTATTTTTAAGTTCCATTGGGATTATCGATACGAAAGCGAAAATGGGAGTAGTC
>JABAYD010043987.1:0-11773 GCA_014822095.1 Diplotaxis tenuifolia | reverse complement strand
TACCCTGTTAAATCATATTCTCTCAGACTATATACCTATTAGAATTTTTTTTCTTTTTACATAAAATTAAGTCATATCATACTATACTCTCTCGCCAGTAACAGTATGTTGGTTAATGAATATTAATGATAGCATCTATGTTTTTTTAAAAAATATTCCAAAAATATACATTATTTTACATTTTCAATGTATTATTAATTGGTAAATTGTAAATTTCAAAAAACAATTACATTGGAAAAATTTATTGGTCAAAAATTGTGAGCAATAGTTAATTAAAAGAACTATGTATTAACAAAACAAGTTTTAATATGTGTGAAAATTCAATAACTTGGATCTCTGTGGAGCCAAAAAGTATAATATTAGACGAGATTAAAATCCGCGTTTTGTGTGAAATGAGAATTGTATATACAGATTATTGTGTTTGTTATTATTTATATTGTTTTTTTACATATTATAAAATTATATATATGTTAAATAATTGAGAAAATAGTAAATATTCTGTATATAATTAAAATAGCGTCCTCGCATAAATAAAAAATTACAGTTGTTTATTTACAATCACTAATATAAGTAAATCTAAAAAATAAATGATATTAACATATATATATATATATATATACATATAGTATATTTTAAATTTGTTTATCTATTAAATAAAGATTCATATAAGCGTTAAATATTTATAGTAATTCATAATCATTTTTTAAAAAAATAATTCAAAGTTGAAATTAAATTATTAATTATAAATACTTGTTCATTGAAAATTTTGAATTTAAAAAATTTATGTATTTTATATACTATATAGCTTAGTTTAAACGTTAGTAAAAATTATATATATACTTATATTATATATATAAATAATCTAAATATCAATTAAATGATAGTTCCTACTCATTGATTGTATAATCGTTTGTATTTTGTTATAATTAAAAAATTAAACTATTAATCACAAAAATCTCTTATGTGAAATTTCAAAGGTTGTATTAATTGACAGTCTTTTTTAAAAATTCAAAATATAACATATACAAAAAAAATATTTTGTTTTACTATATATGAACTTTAATTATTTAATTTATTTTCACAATATAAATTTAACATAAAATAGAAGAAATATACAAATTTTATCAAATATTTTTTATTCAGATCATTAATTTTCATATATATATTTGCATCATATTAATTAATTTTATAAATTTTATTTAAGGAAATAATGAAAAAAAATTAATATAATTTTAGGGTTAGTTTAATAAAAAATATATTATATGTTTATATAAACCAACATTTTTTGTAGAAGCTTTAAAAATCATTGTAATGTTGGCATGTGTCATTGCTAAAATATTATAATGTTTCTTTTTAATATATAAAATATTAATTATATTATGTCTCAGTAATGTCATTTACCTTAACTAGATACTAGAACTTGATCTGCACTCCGTGCGAATGTTTGATTTAACATGTGTTTAACGTAAACTCATAAATCGCTGATTTTATACAAGATTTATACTTTTTTATATTTTGTAATTTAAATATAGAGTAATAAATATTATTTTATAAAATAAATGTCTAATAATAATTTACTATTTGTACATAATTATATTAAAAATTTATAACTTAATGCAATTTGAAATAATTGTACTATTCATATATTAACATGTTATTTTTTGTTAATATATATTATTAAAATGAAAGAATATACTAAAAATATTTTTTGCATTAGCTTTCTATGAGTTATATTAATTTTATGATATTTAATTTTCTTAAAATTTGAACTCTCAAAATTTATATATGACTAAATCAAATAAGGTAATACTAGATTTAAAAATTATTTTATATAATATATACTATATATTTCAGTTTGTGTTTTTATTTTAACCATAAAAAATCATTTCAGTTTGTGTTTTTATTTTAACCATAAAAAACATTGTAATTAATCAAGTTTAATTGATTTTAAATGTAATGGCAGAAAATATGTAAATAAAAAAAAATACAAAAATATATATTAATTTATTGTAATACAATGGCTAAATATGTAAATATAAGAAAATATTTAATTTATTATTCATGTTTCTAAACAATTCTCATTTATCCGGCTATTTTCATTCCCAGACAGTATCAAAGGTACATTAGTTTTAATAATATTGATATATCAGTATAGCCGTAGAGTTAATTCAACTTTCAAAACCGGGTTGTATTATATAAGAAGATAGATTGGAATCACAGATTCCCTAACCAAACTATGTAATATATGATATATTCTATTTTGAAATTGTGAATCTAATGTAATTTTGTCTACAGTCATAAATTTAATATATAATTTTAACTATATCTTTAAAAATACAGTGGTTTATTAGACTTACTAAGTTTTATTATTTGTTAGTTGCAATATAAAAGTTCAAAATGATACTTTATATTCCAAAATAATAATTTTTAATTATTTTATAAAACACATTTTTATAAAATATATATTTCCATTTTTATGTATATATATATTGCAATATTCTTGGAGACAAAACTAACCGATATCGGCAGCAGCCAGTCTGACATAAAGATCTTGACCACTGACAGCATACTTCCGGATATCCTCGAGCTCTCCTGTCCAAATCACACAACCCGACCCACCATTCCGGATATCCGCATTTGCAAAAGCGGTACAATTACAATTGCTAAGGCACCTTTTCTCACATTCTTTCACACCAATACTCCTGTCGACTATAGCCATCGTAGTTTCTGGCAACTTCATTTTCTTCATCCTTGTAAAACCATCTCCACTGCAGCGCAGCCGTGTCCTCCTTATACACCCACTTGTATGGTCTCTCGTATCCCACTCCTGCATATTCCTGGGATTGAACCCTTGGATACAGTTACACAACGGTGGTGTGTTCACGTCACAGTAAGAGCCAGGCCCACAAATACTGTACGGATCGCACTGGAGGCTTGCTGGTGAAGACCAGAATGGGTTCCATATCACTAAAGACGGAGTCCATGTCAGGCGCTCAAAAAACCCTTCGAAACTTAATGTTAATCTCGAGTAGATGCTGTTATTGGTCATTAGGAATGTATAAGCAACCTCCTCACTATTCTCTGTAAAATTGTAAACCATGTAACTCAACTGTTGTTCCTCTGGTATGCCACTAAATCGGATTCCATTCCATGGACCACTCCGATGAATTTGAACGTTGTCTTTAAATATATAAAACTCAGGAAGCCTTCGGAGTTCGAGCTTGTACGAGTAATCCCCGCTTGACGGATCTTCTGAACTTCTCCATGATGTAAGGAACCTGTTGCGCCCTGTTTTGAGGTCGTAACCCAGTCTCATCTCTGGAAGCAACGTATCTGTAGGGTAATCGAAACTTTGCCACAAGAATCCACTTGCATCTCGCATCACGAAGTTTCCATTAGCGAGAAGCTCGGCCACCACCGTATATCTCTCATTTCCTCTAGTACGATTTGTCGACCAAACAGATTTATTGGAGTGACCAAGGAGGACAAGGTTATTGCCTGAGATTTTGAGGGTTCCACTGGAATTGGAGAGAGGGTTATCTCTGTTGGCGACCCATACATAGGTTCTGATGGACACTTTCTTGTACCACATCCCGAGATACCAACGAGAATTGGTTCTGAAGAAGCCGAGCTCGAAGATATTACCGGGAGATACAAGTGTTCTGTTGCTTGAGATTGTAAGAGACTCTGTAGACGACAAAGTGTTGATATAGGTCGAAAGGGCAGGATGAAATAGAATCATGACGAAAAAGACGAGCAAAAAGGTGTAAGAATGGTGATAGATGTTTCGTACACCTTGCATCTCTCTCCTTTCGATTTCGGTCACTTCACCTCTAGATCCTAAGTTACGTTCGCAAAAATTCGGAAATTTCAGTTTTATCACAAACCTAGCAGACAAGCAAAATGGTGTCTTCCATATTCCGTGACTTATCCATCCTTCCCATTAATCATTTCCACAAACTTTTATCATTGTCAACTTGCATTCAAATTTACATGTGATTAATTTCTCACGCGGCCGACATAACATACATATGGTTTTTTTCCCTGAACAACCGACATAACATATGTTGTTCAGCAAGAGTCATGTTCTCAAGTCTATCCTTCGATACATTCAAAGTATGTTAGGAATCTGTCGTACCATTTGTTCGACGATTTTATAAAATCAGATTAAAAAGAATGGTTGGACTAAAGGAAAATGACCTACTAGAGTTGAAATTGATTCTTAACAGAAAAAGTTTTGGTTTAACTAAAGAGAGATTAACACTTTAGATCCCTTTTACGCTTAATATTTATATTCCAAGACGTTGATCAAAAAAAAAATTATATTCCAAGACGCTTTCCCCACGATTAACACATTTTTTTTCCGACAATTTTTTTCTCCACCCAATTTATTAGCCATAGTGACCAACTCAATAAAAATTAAAATCAAACTAATATTAGTTTAACTAAATAAAAAACTCTATTAATAATAAATATACTTTTCGCCATAACCGTAAAATCAATTTTTTTCCATTAAAACTGTAAATCATATTTTTCCTCCAAACTATCGGTCAATTTTTTACATCAAAACGTAAAAATCAGAATATTTGGCCAAATCGCAGAATCATATTTTCATGAAATGATGAAAAAACATGTTAAACTGCATTTATGAATTTTTATAGTTTGGTAAAATGCTTTAAATATAGTATTAACTTATATTTAGCACCATAAATGCAAATTTTAAATTAATAAAATAATTATAAATTTATATAGTTTTACATTCAGTTAAATATGAAAAATAAGAGTATGGATATATCTATATTTTCAAAATTAATTGTGTACATGTTAATTAAGTGTTCAAATTATCCTTTAATTCATTAATTGGTAGGAAAAATACTAATTAAATTACAAAATTAGTAAATTTATTTCTAAATGCAAAATCAGTTGACACCATAAAATATTAGAATATTTCAATTTTCTTAGCAGTTTTCGTTTATCCTTAGAAAAAGTTGCATTTTAAAAGAATAAGATAAAAATGTATTTTTTTTGGGCAAAGATAAAAATGTATCTTAGTTGTTATTTGTTTAATAATAATGAAATAAAATTAGCAAAAAGGAAAGTTCGGTTTACCCAAATGAGAAGAGTGATGTGTCGACCAAAAAAAACAGAGAAGAGTGATGCTAGACTTGCTAGTGACAGTTTGTAACGACAAGTTGGTGGTTGTTATTAAACTTATTGTTGAATTTCAGTTTACTTGTGCAATTGCTATTTGGAGGGCGAAATATCATAATAAATCAAAGTATATACAATCTAAAATTCGTAAATAGTTCAATTTAAAATTTTGCATTGCAAAAATATTGTAAACTTAATACTTTAATTTTAAATTTTGAAATGATTTTTTTAAAAAAATATTATGAATTACTAAAAATATAAAACGTCTCACAATGAAATTTATATTATCAATGGTTTAAAATTTTTTTATCAAAATATATCAATGCTAAAAAAACTATATAAGTATGAAATCTCACTTAATAGATAGTCAAACTAAAAATATACTATATATATATATGTGTGTGTATGTGGTAATATCAATTATTGCTTAAATGTACTTATATAAATTATAATTGATTGTAAATAAACAAATGTGGTGTTTTATTTATGTATCCTGTTAATTTAATAATTACATATTAATTACTAATTTCTAAATTATATATATATTCATTAATCTTTAATAAATAAAAACAAAAATAAATAATAATATATATCAATGTCAAAAATGATAATAATATATAAAATCATTTGTGTAAACGATCCACGCGCGAATTAATCTAGTGGTGAGAATTACGATTTTAGTGGTGAGGATAAAAAGGTGTGACGTGCTGCAGACACTATCAGATGGTCGAACTATACAACTTCTTTTTCCGTTCTTTCCTTTGATCGTGATCCTTCCAGCTAACCATTTTGAATTCCGGACCCTACGAGTGGGCATGTTGTCGGAACGATGCTTAACCCCTTCGCTGACGGTTGTATTCCTTCCGGAGGTGAACTTCCTTTTCTTTCCCCTGGTTGGATGGTGTTGGGGGCTCGACTGCAGCTTGTACCCGACTATTTCTGAACAGGTTCCAGGCAGGTTGCCCTAGGACACAGCGGGATAGTCAAGACATGGCTCGGGGAATTCCTTCAAACTCCGCACTGTTCCTCCGGGGAACCTGACTCTGGGCCCGGAAGGCCGGATTCGTTTCTGTAATTGCTATAAGACCTTCATTTTTCTTTTCAGGGTGGTTTGATAGCAGGATCGTGAATTTTCCTGATCTTCTTTGATCGCTCTAATGTCCCAGGGAGTAGGGAATTTCACTAGCTGGTGGAGCGTCGAGGGACTGCTCCCATGTCGTGGATCCAAGGTCTTCCAAGGATCATATTGTAGGATGACGAACAGTCGACGACCAGGAATTTGGTTGGTAAGATGATTCCTTCGGCATAGATGGGGAGGACACTCTCTCTTGAAGTCTGCTTAACTTCGCTCAATTCACGTGTACATTAGCAAGATGTGGTGGAAAAATCGACCGAGACTAGTCAAGGAAACCGTGAATCTCTATTTATAATGAAATAGTCGATACTGTATATACAATTCAGAGTATTAGCTTTATTTGTGAATAGACATATGTGCTTTAATGTAGAAAACTTGTATGTATTTCTAATTTTATACCAACTTGATATTACTTTTCCAGAATATTTTCGTGTAGTACAGTATTGATAGCTCATCTTGTCCACACAATGACACAAATGCGTGTTATCTTTTTATTTTGCCTAGATGATACAGTAAGAAGTAACAACAAGAGACAACACACCATGAGATGAAAGAAGAAGAATTACAACGATATCATAAAAATCAATAATAATATATTTGGGTCATCAGTTCTTGCGAAGCACGATGAGGTACTGCATTCCTGGTTTGGAATTTTGGATGCGAGAAAACCCTTCCCGTGCCTTGACCTCGACGAGTTCAAAGGCTTTCCTCATTGTATCTGCTCCAAAATGTGCTGATATGAAAGCTCCAAAAGAGGCCCTTGTGGAGACGGCCAAGATCTTCGGGTCAAGTGGAAACTCACCATATGGGTGAATGATATCCTCAAAAGCCTCGATTGTGAACTTCCCATTCTCTTTTATGATTTGCCTTATCTCGCCTTCTTCTGCAATATAAAGTGGTGTGCTAAAAGAGTCAACCATGTCTTGGTCAATGACACCCTAATTTTTAATCATAAAAAATCGTTAGTTTATGTTAGTTATGTAATTGTAGTCTTGGATATATATATATATATATGTACAAAAATAATAATAATAATATATATATATATATATGTACCTGTTGAGCAAGATCGTTTAGAGAAGCTCCGATGAAATCCATCACCATTCCTTTAGGGGTCTCCGACATCTTAACCCCGTCTCTTAGACCTGATCCAAAGAGCAACATTAATCCCCCGGGGACAAGCTCCTCAGCTCTAGCGTCTAACAGATTCTTGGTGTCGGCCGAGTATTGATCAAGATATGCTTTCTTGACCGCTTTGTTAAACCCAGTGCAATGCATGTCTCTGTTCCACATAGGAGAGTCACGGTCGGTGATCCCTTTAGGGATTTTGGAGGTGAAATGGAAAGCATAATTGATAACTCCTATGTGGAAACTCTGCTTAGGGAGAACCCGGCCAAAGAAGGAGCCCGGAACACCGGCGCTATAGTACCTTCTCCCGGCAGGAAGTGCCTGGAAGAGAGTGTTGAAGTCGTTGGTTGTGAAGTCGTTGAAGAGGACTTGGAGCTCGATGTTCTCAGCAGGGCTTTGTCCGGTTTCTTTGCGGTACTTGTCTTCTACTGCGTCTATTATGTTTTGGACAGCGGCAAAAGTGTTAGGTCCACTAGCACAACCAAAGTCCGCGACAGTGAAGCGATCAGATATCAAGTGGATGCTGAGTTTGGCAGAGATAGCCTCGTTCATCTTTTCTTTTGCGGCTTCCAACAAAGCTCTCTGTAAAAAACATTTAAAGAGGAGATTGTTAATGCATACACACAAATGAATTCATAATGTTTGGAAACCACACACATATATGTATACAGGCCGACTTAAGTAAGTTATGGGCCTAGTGCACAAATTTTTTTTTTCCCAAAATTAGAGTTATATCTCTTGAGATTTACCAATTTAGGATCCTAATCTATGTGCTATTTAAAAAATTAGAGCCCTAATTTTTAGAGGAAAATTTTCAAAAAAAATGAAAGGCCCTGTGCATGTGCTAGTTGAGCACTCCCCAAAAGCCGGCACTGTATGTATATATATATACCTGATACGAGGAATGTTGGTTGTAACTCTCAGGACCTTCTCCTCCAATCATGACCCATTGTGGAGTAGTTGACATGATCAATATCTCTTTTCTTCTCGCTTTTCTTACTTGGTTGATAATTGGTATTTGATGAGAACTGTGATGAACTATGGATCTCCATGCATATTTATACTATTTTTCGACCAAAAAATAGTTATACTATTTTATTATTTATAGTTCTAACCTTTTACAACGTGGATTTTTTCCAAGTGTTGAAAGTTTCCAGTCAAACTGTTAAAAATATTTAAATATGATATTGACGGTTTGTACTTGAATCTTTTAAAATAGTAGAAAAATATGGGCCACAACAGTGATGTGATATTTGATTATTGGTTATTTAAATTGTGAATTTTAATTTATTTAACCTATAGTAAAGAGAAGTAAACATGAAGCAATAAATGGAATAACACAGAAAATCTATTGTATATGGTCAACAATGGTGACTTGAAAACAATCTTATACAACTGAATATACATAAAGACTATAAAATAATGCTAAGAAGAAGTAGAGTACATGTATGTAGCTGAACGAGAAGAATTATTCTCAATGCACTAGATGATGTTATACAGTATATGAACAAGGAAAATTGTGTAAACTCATCGAGATTTTTCTTGGGAAATTTTCTAGAAGATTTTTGTATATTATCTTACATGGGGAAACTTTTGGAAAAAAATATTGTGTAAATCCATAATAACCAATGCTCCCTCCGTATACAAATGTAAAATGTTTAAGATTTTTTACTTGTATACAAATATAAGATGTATTACTTCTAATTTATGTATTTTGCTTTAAAATTAAAGTATAAATTAAAATTGAAAAATGTAAGCAGATGAATTTTATTGAGATCCAAATAAAACATTAAATTAATTAAAACTAAAATAAAAAAATAATAGATAAAAGTATTTTTTTTAATATATGTGAATAACCTTAACCATACAAACATATCCGGAGGGATTAACAAACTACAAAAATCAATACAAAAAAATTGATAGAAATTTAAATTTTTATCTTTTAAATCTACTAACCTTTCAAATTCTTGTTCTAATATTCCCCTAAGAGCATCTGCATTGAAGGTTCAGAGGAGGCGTTCACACAGTTTTCCAGAAAAAAAAAATATTAAAATAAAGAATAGTGATGAACTTGTCTCTTGCAGGCTCTCTGCAGTGAACCCCTCTCTCCTGAAGTTCACCACGTGGCGGTCTGGGATTGGTCGAGAATTTTTTTTTTAAAAAAGAAAATCAAAAAGAAAAAAAAAATTAATAATAAAAAAATCAAAAAGATGAACCCAGTAAAGGTTCATTGATGTGGATGGTCTAAGAGGACTCACGTTGCATCTTCTTCGTCTCACGTTACAAGAAAGGCAATTGCCTAGGACCCTAAATGTTATAACACATTTTAGGGATCCCATGTTAATCTCTCTTTCAATATTGTATATAGACACTTCTCTTTGTTTCAAGTCTAAGTAATAATTTATTTATACTATTTAGATTAATTTCATGCTATTTAGACTTTCAGACTTAATTGTTCATCTATTTTCTTAAAATACTTTATCTAGCCTTAGACCCATAAACACCTAGGCACGGCACTGCGTCTAGCTTTTGCTATTGGATTCATGGGATGAATGTAGGTCGTTAATCTCGTTTTCTGGTTATTACACCAACGAGATGTAATTTTTGTTCAATCAAGAAAATCGACTAAGCTCTTGCTTAAAATGACTAAATGATTAAACTTATAACATAGTGATGTGAGGTATTATATAAAATTTTCAAATTTATGTTAGAATTATAATATTTTGCTTTATTCGTCTAGTGTTTGAAGTGATCATGTTAAATGGTATCAAAGTTTGGGTTTCAGTCGTGTCAAGAATGGTTTTGAAATTTTTTTTTACTAAAACAAAGTTTGGGTTTCAGTCCTGACATAGGTACCATGTCAAATGCTGGACAATAGAGTTAACATGTGACTAATTTATGTTATACAATATAAATTTATACACATTTTAGACAATAGAATTTGTTAATTGAATTATATTTAGATTTTAATAATATTCAGCACATACCACTTGTTTGAAGCGTATAAATTACGATGAAAAAGTTGGAAAGAATTACAATGAAAATTGTTAGGATCAAAATTGGGCATTTTCCAGTAACTAATATTTTGCTAGTAAACAAAGTCCAATGCTAAATGTTTTCAGTACTAACTACAAACATATGCATCTTTTATTTACTTTTCCAATAATATAGTGTGCTAATATAGCTCATAGTCTTATACTTTAAAATATTTATTTGGTTCCAGTCCTTCTATGTATAAGACCATCTCCAATCCAACTCTATTTTTTTCTTTATAATTTTCACAAAAATGAAAATGCTCTATTATAAAGTAAGTTTTGCTCCAATGGTTTACTGTATAATAGAGTTACTCTATTTTTGTAGAGAAAAATAGAGTAAAATTATTTTTTCACTCCAAATATAGAGCGAAAAAGTGAGTTTACTCTATTTTTCTCTACAAAAATAGAGTAAATTTATTATAGAATAAACTAGTAGAGCAAAACTTACTCTCTAGTAGAGTTGCTTTATTTTTGTGTAAATTATAAAGAAAAAAATAGAGTTAAATTGGAGATGCCCTGAGAGTCGTGTTTTTGCGCGACGTTAATATCATATATGATGTAAACCAGACGAGTTAGCCGGGTGGTAAATGGTTTACAGCTGCATGTACGGTCACCCGGGTTCGACTCGTTCTGACCACTCTAATTTCACATTCGGAGTGCAGCGTCACAGATTAGTCTTTTGGGTCTAAGAAAATTTTGGAAAAACTGTGTATAATCAAAAATATATATATGACGTATCTTTTTTTGTTTTTTGTTTTTTCTATCTATGACGTGTTTGTTACGTCTTTCCCGTTCTATCGAAACCTGGTCTCCATTTTCCAATTGAAAATGGTATAAGGAGAGTTTTAAATCTGAATTCTGTTCCATACAAGTATCCATAAAGTCTTCTTTCGAATTTTCGTTGGCGGAGCCTATAGCCAATCCATCATATTAAACGTCTGGATGATTGAATAATCAGAATATTCAGTTGGTTAGGGTGCCACGTTTATTTAGAATTATCAACGCCAAAACCATTTTGCTTTCTTTCCACAACTAATTTTCTTTAAGGCTTTCGTATTGAATGAAGGTCTGAACATACGTAAGAAAAAAAAGGACAAAGAAACATAGGGGGAAGCCACCTGAATTTGACAGAACACACATTAAAAAAAAAGACAGAGGAGTACAACATTAAAGGAGATCTTGTACGATGATTGTGACGACCACGATGGGACAAGATCTACTCCATGCTTGGACCTCATGTTTCTGAGGGCAAGGGACTTATCTCTTAACAGCCTCAAGACTTTTCAAACCAATATAATGACAGTTTAGAGAAAGTGGTTCCATT
>JABAYD010043956.1:0-13646 GCA_014822095.1 Diplotaxis tenuifolia | reverse complement strand
ATCGGATATCCATTTAAATTCGGGTTCGGTTCGGATGATACCCATAACCCAAAATACCAAAAAACAAGATTCATTCGGTATTTATGTCGGATCCAGATCGGTTCGGATTGATTCTTATCGGATCAGATTCGGTTTGGATTTTCGGGTTCGGTTTATTTGCCCAGCCCTATGTTTGAGGTCGCCAAATTTATCAAAATGGTAAGTTTCCAATTGCAACAATAAAAAGCTTAATATCGTTATTAAATACTTTCTCTAAGCAGTTATATATATATCATCAAATTAATCAGCGTCTCCCTATATCAGTGGGTTCTTCCAAGCTCGCTAAGAACACTGAATCAATGGCTGTGGTAGCAAACGGATTAATGGCACGATCCAGCTGTCTATATCAGTCTTGTTGAGTCTTAATCCCATCATAGTACACATTAAAATTGTTCCTCAGACTATCAAAAACAGCTTTCGTTTATTTGCTCTGTTGGAAGGCTTGCCTTGTGTGCAAGAACCAAAATACAACTTCACATATATGACTGATATAACATTATCACAGACAAAAGGTGAAAGAAGGAAGCGGAAACATCAAATAAGAGTTTAATGACCCGTTTGATATGAGCAACATGACAATTTCTTATGTTGTTGATACACTGAAGCCGCTCGGTGTGGTTGAACTTGACAGGAGGTGCACCGTTACACAAACCAACCCCACCATAACCACCACCAAGTGATGTCATCCCTCGTCTGCCACCGAATGGTTGCCTTCCACCGCCATTAATGGCTGAGGCTGCAAATATGCATTTTTTTTTGCAGATATTCAACAATGGTGCTTCTCTTATGCGTATTACACATCATCTCTCTTCTTTTTTCACTCCCACAGTCGCTTATATGCTCCTCTTATAGAAGAAGCCGATCGGAGAAAACTGAGGCGGTTCTGCTTACACCGTGGAGGAGTGAGATATGTTCCCCATGGCCGGCGATTTTCTTAAGAATCATTGTGTAGAAATCATGAATCAATTGAGACAACAAAAAAAAACAACGACAGTTTCCGCGAATTAGGGCTTGTCTGAAACCCAGATTTCATCATGGCAGAGAAATCATGAACCGACTGAGCTAATGAAAAATATGATGACAGGCTGTATTTGTAAGGAATGAATATGATTAATCTCGTGAAGCAGTGAAATTTGATAAGGTCTTCATCCCTACTTATAGTCACAGCAATTAGGGATTTAGTGCAAGGTTGAGAAAAGGGTTATTAAAGTTGACTTAGTGGCAGAGTTGAACGGAAGGAAAGAGCTAACGAAGAGACGTTTTCGATTGGATTCAAAGAGGAACATAGACGTTACACATAGCCATAGGCTCTGTAGTTGCTTGTGGGAGATAAAGCACGAAGAAGAAAACGACGTTCGAAGTGGGAGAAGGTGTTAATGGGTCGGGTCTCTAAATGCTTAGAGTATGGGCTGAGATTGGGCTTTGTCGTTTAAAAACAACATGCACGCACGTGAAATAAACGGACGAAACAGAGGACGACACATGGCGCAAAAGCCTAAAAAGCAACGTGGATAACCTACTAGTGGTATTCCGGCGCTGCGTGCTGGATTCATATGTTTTATTTTTTAATGAATTCAAAATCGTTTCTAATCATGGATTATTAGTATCTATGGATAAACTCTTATATTGTGTATGTTTCTTATTTTAGCTGATTCATATGATGTTGTTGGAAATTTTACATTTTGATGGTCAATACGGGTTTCTAGAGCAAACGTAGATTAAGTTAATGTGTTTTGTAGTTGTTGGATATTCTTTTTTTCGTTGTTCATAGGATATATCATGTATGCATTATGAGAGGTTGCATTATATATATATTATTATACTATATCTTCAAAAATATTTCATTGAAAGGGAAAGTTTTTGTTTCTAAATTTCCAACGTTAATTGGTCTTCATTTGTTTTATTGCTTATTTTTGAATTTTAAATTTACTATAATGGGCTAATTATAGATTTATTTTATATCTACTTCTACAGTTTTACAGTCATATGGTTGTCTTGGTTGGATATGAGTGTGTATTGAAAAAGACGAATAACATGTGGCAAAAAAAAATAACCATTTATAACTTTTACAATTTCTCTTGTTTGTTCTAGTTATGGATGTTTTATTAGTAGTTAGTGATAATTGTCTTAATTTTCTTTAATGTAGGTGTTAGTTGCATGTGGATTTCGGAGCTTAGATTGCAGGCGATTTGGGGTGACTGCTGAAGAAGTGATAGGGCACAAAATAGATTCATTTATTTGGGTTAAGTTTGGTTTACTGTGCATTTGAAACTGAATGTTATGTCTCATGTGAAAGTATTTTACACCGTAGTTATTTTGTTGGCTTACTATGTTCTCATACCTTGATTTTTATGTAACTTTTTTAATATATTAACGTGTGTTTTTTGTCGCATAAGTTGTTGTATTTAGTAATTTTTCGTGTAATATTTTAGATTAGTGATTGTCTGATTGACCACATTTCGCATTTAAAAGTATGTAAAAAATTAGAGAATTACCATCTTAAAAGATGATGTGGTAATGCTCCATGAAGCTACAGAAATAGCTGAAGATCGATTCATTTCTTCTGCCAATCTTTATTTTTCAAAGTCAACACTAAAATTCTATCAAACCATATTAACCCTTCACTATTAACTTCAATAAACGTTAATACCTTCTTTCTTAACTTGTGAAAAGAATTCAATCTTAAATCCATGATCAACTTTTCATATTTGCTAATTCATGTAATAGCAATTTTCAGTTAGTCTTAGATCGTAAGATTGATAATATGATTATGAAAATTATACTTTACCTTGTCGTCCGTCAAAAGTAGCTCAAGATCAATTAGGTTCCAATCCTTTTTTTAGATTTCAAACTTCCGAAACATAATCAACTTCTTCTCACATACGTTAGGAACAATTTCGTGTAAAAAACCTATATAAAGATGTAAAAGAAACTGACGATTGATTTTTTGTTGTTATTATTTTGAAGCCGACATCTTTGATTGTACATAGTGGAAAAGATAAGAGACATATCTGAGATTAACTACGGCTTAACATAAACAGTTGAATGAAGATAAGTAATAAAAATGTACGGTCATCAAACATAATAACTTTTCGATATAATTTGAGTATTTTACTTGGGCCGAATAAATTTAATAGAATTGTTTAAATCAACATATTTTTTAGACATTATTTGAGAAATGATTTGATAAATGTCATTACATAATTCATTTCCACCAAAGAATGATTACATATCTTTAAAAAAAAGATGACATAATATCAATTTAATTATGACATTTAATTTTTTTTTAGATAACTTTTGACTTTTTGAAAATATTTTTTAAATACAGTATTAGCTAATAAATTTTATACTATCACTAAAAATAAAAATTATGTATACATATTTATTTATTTTGGCAAACCTTTTGAAATATTTTATAACTAATAAATCATATACCACTATTACAATATATATGTATATATAGCATTAATAAAAATAAACTAAATATAAGTACATTGTAAAAAATATCCACATTTCTTAAAATACAAAAATAAAACAATAGTAATGAAATAAAAATTTGTATTAATTAATGTTTAAAGTTTTATTAGCATTTATTGGTTCATTAAGTAATTTATATTGTTTTCACCATTTTAATGTATTTTCAACTAAAACTAAAAAAAAAATAAACAAACCAACTTTATTATTAAAGATATTGTCAAATTTTAATTTTTTAAAATTTCCTTATTTCTGAAGGCCGACCCTGGATTTGATATACGTATCAAAACTGTGTCTTTTGAATTATTTTAATTTAATTTCAGATGAAAATGTATAGATCCCACAATCCTACGTCATCTTTCTCAATTTTGAACCGAAACAAATCAACAAACTCAAGCTTGCACGAGTTTCACCTTATTTTGGTACAGTTTGGACTGATTTGGGTCGTTGTATCTGGGCATCTCTCTTTTAGCCTACGAAAGTCATAATTATGACTCTGAAAACATCGAACCTATCTAAATCGTTTTTTAAACTATAAATTGTAGAAAAGAGAAAAAAGTGCTATAA
Organism: Diplotaxis tenuifolia; assembly: GCA_014822095.1. Classification (NCBI taxonomy): domain Eukaryota; kingdom Viridiplantae; phylum Streptophyta; class Magnoliopsida; order Brassicales; family Brassicaceae; genus Diplotaxis; species Diplotaxis tenuifolia. Next base: position 9,566 of record JABAYD010043956.1, on the reverse strand, counting down.
TGATAAAGAGTTTGCTTCAACAACTTCTCGTAAAATGGATCAGCCATTTGACTCATTTAAGAAGACAGCCATAAGTTAGATATCATCCTAACTGTCTCCATTTCATATTAACATCTCAACATCCTAAACTCTCTCTCGTAAACGTAACTAATTTCCAATACGTCTCACCAGCCTATTGAGACAACTACACTTCATCATGTGTCCCTTTTTCGAGAATTTTGATGTGTCCTTTTTCGAGGGTTTTATCATATATTTTTTTTTTTGATAAAAGGTTTTATCATATTTTTTTTCAGCCGATGTTTCACGGATCCTCCAAATGATAGGAAGATTGAAATTTATTTCAAACAATAAACAAGAACGTGTCATCTTATTTACTTTGCAGTGGACGTGATTATATTCACCAATTTAGTTTTTTTTTGTTTGGTAACCAAAGATAGCAAAACACACCCACGTAAAGAAATGGTTATGGCCATGTGTAGTCCTTGCTTTGTCGCATGCATTAGTGGCATTTACTTATCAAAACAGTGGTGATACTTACATATATGACCTATGACATTGAAAGAATTATATATATATATATATATATATATATTTTTTGGCTCAACTTCAACTTTTATTAACCAAAGAGTTTTACAATGAGATTAGACCTCACATAAGATTCAACCACAAGACAAAGGAGTGATCTAGTATCACCTAGGAACACATCTATGGATCCTACGCTACCCAATCGAGACTCCTTTGTACTCTTGCAACCACATAGGACGAATCCACACTACGACTCAGTATGAACCGTCCCTTAAACCACCTACATTCTACCACTAAAGACAAGTATACAAAGCTATTTCAAAATCAGTTAGAAGAAAACCCAAAGAGAACACTATAATATGCTCAGAGTAGTTGATGCCTTATGATTTGAGTGCAGAACATGACCAACCACCATAACACCGAGAGGTGCATTTCCCCTGTGAAAACTCTAACTGGCCTGAAACTAAGGCTTTGTATCCTTGCAAAGGGATGGTCGAGTAGCTCCAGGGAAACCAATGAACTACCAACGATCCCATAAAGTCGGGTTGCGATATTGGCAACAACGACTAAAAAGTTCACCACCAAGAGGGGACAAAGTGAAACTGCCGAATAAGACAATGATACGGCACTGCAAATATTCCACTTTGAAACATGAAACCTCTGAGACCCAGTCTCCTTCGTTGACCAGTCGATGAAGCTTGAGCCTCCTCATGTTCTGTCTCCGAGAACCGGAGAAACAGCTGCTCTTGAGAGAACCTTCAACCGCTGACGAAGCTCCGCAAGTCCACAATGAAGCGCCATTCGTCCCTTCTCCGAGTTGGCCATAGACGACCCTCTACGACTGAAGGAAACATAGCCACACGCCACACCTGAGCCAAACAAGCTGACACACGCCATCCTTATGAAATCAGGAACGTTGTTAAGAGGGAGACTCTCAACGTTCATTTGTCAGTGGCTGAGACCAAAGCATCTCCACGCGCCGAGAATTCTCTAGTCATCCAACCCACGCGCCTTCTCCCTTCGACTCTGAGACACCAGCCATCAGATCTGCGGGAAACGGGAACCCAGACACAACCACGCACCTCCATCTATATGTTGAGATCCGACGAATCAAGCTTGAAAATGACCGTCAGTGACCACCAACAAACCCTAAAAGCCGACCCATCTCAGAAGTTCCTCTTCACCCAACTCGCCGCCGTTCCAGAGATCCGCCTTCCTCAGCTCTGCCGCGGTTAGAACCTAAGCAGAGACCTCCATCGAAACCCAGATCCGTCGAGCATATCGTCAAGAAGTGTGAAACCGCTAAGAGAGCAAAAAGAAAAACGAGATAAGAGAGGAGGAGAAGCCTCCGGCTCCGGGAATGGACACCGGCCGCCGGGGGACACCACAGATCTAGGGTTTTGTTCTTAAGTAGAGAGAAACTAGAGAGAGAAACTAGAAGTAGCTTAAAAAAGAATTATATTTAGGTGTTGTTTGTTTCACCATCTGTCATCTCCATCTAGCTAATCCATCTAAATGATTCATTCAGATGGTCCATCCAAATTTTTGAGATTGTTTGTTTGTCCATCCAGATGGTTTATCTAGATGCATCATCTAGATGAACTCATGTTTGTTTCTCAATTTTTTATCTCCATCCAGATAAGTTTGGTAAATAAATTACTAAAATACCCTTGTTTTGATTTAGTCTTATGTATGATATTAATTTTAACTATACATTATTAACTTTTATAATTTTGACGCAAATCGCGTTTTTGCGATTTTAACGGGAAATCAGATTTTTTACGGTTTTGGCGGGAAAACACGTTTTTACAGTTATGACGGGAAAACATGTTTTTATAATTTTGGCGGGAAAAAACGTTTTTGCGGTTTTGACGGGAAAACACGTTTTTGTGTTTTTGACGGAAAAACGCGTTTTTGCAGTTTTGACGGGAAAACGCGTTTTTGCGGTTTTGACGGAAAAACACGTTTTACAGTTTTGGTGGGAAACACGTTTTTGCGGTTTTGGCGGGAAACACGTTTTTGCGGTTTTGACGGGAAAACACGTTTTTGCGGTTTTGACGGGAAAACGCATTTTTGCGGTTTTGGCGGAAAACGCGTTTTTTGCGGTTTTGGCGGGAAAATGTGGTTTTGCGATTTTGGCAGAAAAACGCGTTTTTGCGATTTTGACGGGAAAACGCGTTTTAGCGATTTTGACGGGAAAACGCGTTTTTGCGGTTTGGGCCGAAAATGCGTTTTTGCGGTTTTGTCGGGAATACGCGTTTTTGCGGTTTTGGCGGAAAACGCTTTTTTTGCGGTTTTGGCGGAAAAATGCGTTTTTTGCGGTTTTGGCAGGAAAACACGTTTTGCGATTTTGGTAGAAAACGTGTTTTTGCGATTTTGACGGGAAAACGCGTTTTTTGCGGTTTTGGTGGGAAAACACATTTTTGCGGTTTTGGCGGGAAAACGCGTTTTGTGGTTTTGGTGGGAAAACACATTTTTGCGGTTTTGGCGGGTTTTAGCGGGAAAACGCGTTTTGCAGTTTTGGCAGGAAAACACATTTTTGCGGTTTTGACGGGAAAACGCGTTTTTTGCAGTTTTTGCGGGAAACGCGTTTTTACGGTTTTGGCGGGAAAACGCGTTTTTACGGTTTTGGCGGAAAAACATGTTTTTGCGGTTTTGGCGGGAAAATGTGGTTTTGTCATTTTTTAAATTACAAAATAATAGTGTGCTTAGGTTTGTAATTTGTGAATTATATATGGGGTATAATAGACATTATACAATTTTGGAAGAACCATCTCCATCCAGATGGTCCAAATTGGTCTATCCAGATGGACTTTAAAATTAAGCCTAAAATTTCAAAGTCATCCAGATGATCCATCTAGATGAATTGTACTTTTAGTTTCTAAACAAACAAAACTCTCATCTCCATACCATCGAGATGAGCCTCCAGATGGCTCATCTGGATGGTGAAACAAACATGCCCTTAAACAGCAACTTAACAGCTACAACTGTCAAAAATAAAATTTTTTTTTCAAGAAAGGTTTTAAAAAAGAAAAAATTTATGTACCACTAGATAATTAGTTGAAATGAACTATTTATTTCCTTGTTCTTTCTCTCCAAGCAGCTCTATCTCTTTGGCTTCCTTTGAGCGTTTGCTTGCCTCTATTTCTAGATATGTGGATTCGTCTTTTGTTTTAGAGATTTTATGTGTCTTCTGGCTTTTTGGATGTTTGCCAAGAAACTTCTTAAGAAGCTTTATGTAGTGCATTCCTAATTCTTAGGTCCAACACAAAACACCTTAGTTGCATTGTTGGTCGCAGAAACAGTCACAGGGGCGAATCTACGTAGAGCAAGAAGATGGCAGCTGCCCCCACAAAACTATACAAATAAATGTTTGTGTAATAGAAAATAGAGATACCTGTAGCTTAGTTGGCCAAATCCTTCCCTTTGCCCCCACTTGCCTCGGGTTCGACACCTGTCTACCCCATTAAAAAAAATTTTCTCCTTCTTTATATTTCTTGTTTTCCTTTTTTATTGTCCATTTCTTATGTTTCCATTTTCTTCTAACGTTTTTCCTTGTCTTTTTTTGGTCATCAGATCTCTTTTTTTTTCACAAATAGTTCCAGTTTTTTTTTTCATTTTATTTTGTTATTGAGTCAATTCTTAGTCTTCTTTCAGTTTAAGAAGAAATATTTTAGCTGTAGTATTTAGTTTTTTTTTTCTTATAAATATTATTTTTATTAAAAAATAAGAAATTTTCTAAGATAAACCTAATTTTTTTTTGTCACAAATATAGACTTAAAAAATTAAAGTGACCAAAATAGACTTAAATATTTTATAAAAAAATAAGTAAATTTACACTTTTACACATTAGGTTAACTAATCCTAAACATTTTTGTTTAGAATTGAGGAATGAGATTTTGGAAAAAGAATTTCAAACTTAAGAAAATTAAAAAAAAACTTAATATTTTAAAAATAAGAAATGCTATTCTGGTCATTTTAGTTTTTGAAGTCTATTTTTGTGATAAAAACTTAAAATTTGTTTATTTGAAAGAATTATTTTTAAAAAAATATAAACATATTTATGTAAAAAAGATAAACAATTATTTTGCCCCCACTCAAAATATTTTCCGGATCCGCCAGTGAGAAACACAACACAAAGGCTTCTCCCACGTGTGTGATCGACTGATCTCTTCTTGGAATTTCACCAAGAGCCATTCATCGAGCGCTTCAACGCTTTCGATATGGGATCGATTGATCCACATAAACTGAATCGATCTATCGTCATGTGTGACCAAACGTCCATTACTAACAAAAAATAGTTTTCAATTTTTTTTAAAGAAATTTAACCCAATAATCCAATAACCCTTAAGTTGTCCGGGTCAAGTTTAAAAACATTGAATAAAGGAACAGAATTTATCCGGAAGCCAAAATTGACAACTTGTCAAAAAAGGTGGTTACACAGCCTAGCCTTTGACATACATTTCAGCTTAATTAAGATTTTTCTATTATTTCACTATTATTATTATTATGTTTCCTACAATGACACGTAACTATCACCCAGCAAAACAAATCAATGTAACAGAAGTGTTCAGGAAATCAAAATGTCAAATTATCAAGGAAATCAAAATGTCAAATTATCAAAAAAAAAGAAATGGTTCTCACCTAGCGGTCCTAGCCTAATCCTTCACATACTACAAGATTGTAATAAATGCAAACATAAGATCCCAAACTAAACCTTCTTTGAACGGAGGAATAAAGAGTGACATAACTCACTCCAACCACGACCAGTACAAGTAGTTGGCGACATTAACTACCTCTCACCTATCACCAAACCCAATCCCAACAATTTTACCATTACTCTCAATATAACTACACAAACTCACATTTACATTTTTTGCCAACACAACTCCTTATAAAAATATACATTCATCAACCTCCAAACCTCACTCACAATAACTTATATCCATACAAAAAAGAAAAAAGAAATGAGTAGATCTAGTGAGCAAGATCTACTCTCTACCGAGATTGTTAACCGTGGGATCGAACCTACCGGTCCGAACGCCGGTTCACCAACGTTCTCGGTCAGAGTCCGTAGACGTTTACCGGATTTTCTACAATCCGTAAACTTGAAGTACGTGAAACTTGGTTATCACTACCTCATCAACCATGCGGTTTACTTGGCGACCATACCGGTTCTTGTGCTTGTGTTTAGTGCCGAGGTTGGCAGTTTAAGCAGAGAAGAGATTTGGAAGAAGCTTTGGGATTATGATCTCGCAACTGTCATCGGATTCTTCGGTGTCTTTGTCTTAACCGTTTGTGTCTACTTCATGTCTCGTCCTCGATCTGTTTATCTCATTGATTTCGCTTGTTTCAAGCCTTCCGATGAACTTAAGGTACGTCTTCATACAAATTTCTTTAAAACCATATAATCGAAGAGTTTAATACGAACCGGACTAGTAATATAATGAATATGAACCAAACCGTTAGTTCAGGTTATAACCGGTTTAGTTAGAGGGATGCCCTGAGATACCCAAAATGTCGAACCAATTCAAAGCTTATTGATCTTGGTTAGGTTTAATCTAAAATTTAGCAAAATGTTTAGAAAACATACATAGAAAAATATCAAATAAAACTGGTTTGGTATATACATATTTATTCGATTTCTGCTAAACCAAAAACGAAGGAGATCGATAGGAACCGGACTGATAAGTAAATGAGAATCTATTTCAGTTTCGGTTATCTCCGGATTACATTATCTTCTTTTTTTTTTGGTCGAACTTTTACATTATCTTTTTTTGGTTAGATAATAGATATTAACGTTTATTTTCCAAACTTGATACCATTTGTATTTGGTTTCAGGTGACAAAAGAAGAGTTCATAGAACTCGCTAGAAAATCAGGGAAGTTCGACGAAGAGATCCTCGGATTCAAGAAGAGGATCCTTCAAGCCTCAGGCCTAGGCGACGAGACGTACGTCCCAAAATCAATCTCTTCGTCTGAAAATATAACAACGATGAAAGAAGGTCGTGAAGAAGCCTCGATGATGATATTCGGCGCACTTGACGAACTTTTCGAGAAGACACGTGTCAAACCGAAAGACGTAGGTGTCCTCGTGGTTAACTGCAGTATCTTTAACCCGACACCGTCACTATCAGCCATGGTGATTAACCACTACAAGATGAGAGGGAACATACTTAGCTACAACCTCGGAGGGATGGGTTGCTCAGCTGGAATCATAGCCGTTGATCTTGCTCGTGACATGCTTCAGAGTAACCCGAATAGTTATGCGGTTGTTGTGAGTACCGAGATGGTTGGGTATAATTGGTACGTGGGACGTGACAAGTCGATGGTTATACCTAATTGCTTCTTTAGGATGGGTTGCTCCGCCGTTATGCTTTCTAACCGCCGCCGTGACTTCCGCCATGCTAAGTACCGCCTTGAGCACATTGTCCGGACTCACAAGGCTGCTGACGACCGTAGCTTCAGGTCTTCATTTTATTTTATTTTATTTTTTGTAACCTAGAGTATTTTTCAGTGCTAATTTTTTTTTTTTAAAAGATCATAACCTAGTAAATTGTGTATGGTATGATCAGGAGTGTGTACCAAGAAGAAGATGAGCAAGGATTCAAGGGATTAAAAATAAGCAGAGACTTAATGGAAGTTGGAGGTGAAGCTCTAAAGACCAACATTACTACCTTAGGCCCTCTGGTCCTTCCTTTCTCCGAGCAGCTTCTCTTCTTTGCTGCTTTGCTCCGTAGAACTTTCTTACCCGCCGCCAAAACCACCACCTCCTCCTCCTCCGCAACTGCGAAAATCAACGGAGCCAAGTCCTCCTCCTCCTCCTCCTCTGATCTGTCCAAGCCATACATCCCGGACTACAAGCTCGCCTTCGAGCATTTCTGCTTCCACGCGGCAAGCAAAACAATTCTTGAGGAGCTTCAGAAGAATCTAGGCTTGAGTGATGAGAACATGGAGGCTTCTAAGATGACTCTACACAGGTTTGGGAACACTTCCAGCAGTGGAATCTGGTACGAGCTTGCTTACATGGAGGCCAAGGAAAGTGTGCGTAGAGGTGATAGGGTTTGGCAGATTGCTTTTGGGTCAGGTTTTAAGTGTAACAGTGTGGTTTGGAAGGCAATGAGGAAGGTGAAGAAGCCGGCAAGGAACAATCCTTGGGTTGATTGCATTGACCGTTACCCTATCGCTCTCTGATCATTTATTGTCAAAAATTATTATTTCTTCTTTATTAAATCATCTTATGGACTCTAGTTATTCCAACCAAAGGAGCCATTGTTTGGTTGGGCTCTCTTCCCTGTTTGTTGGATGATAGGCGTTGTTGGCTGGTCATTCGTATCTAAGACTTTCTATAAGAATGGATGGTTCAATTCTTTTTTTTGTGTTATATTCGGCCTCAGTGAACTTTGAAATTATACAACTCCCTTATTTCGTTGGAGAAAACAACATTCATGTGATTTCTTAGAACGTTCAAAGTTGTTAAAACAATAATTTAACTCCAACGTTAGATGGTTAGCTTCGCATGAAGGAATTTATAAATCCATTTAAAGTTATGATCTAGTAATGTGGTGTTATGATTAGTTTTGAATATTATACTGCATGGCAAACACGTTGAAATCCACACAACTACATTTTCCTGGCGAGGCAATCACTAGTTGCAGTTGATGCATTTGAAGCTTTAATGGAGACAGATGGATATAACGATCTTCCATAAAGTCATGTTATTAAAAGTTGGTTATCTATTGGAGTAAAAAGGTGGAAAAATATGGTGAAAATGAGAGATGAAAAATAAAAAGTTGGAGTGAAAATTTCCATCTTACTAAAAGTTGGGGTAAGATTTACTTTATTTTTACTGGTTTCTCATTTTTAGAGTAATTGAGGTGGAATCATTTTTACTTGAACTGAAACTATAGTACATTGGTTGAAATGGTTTTTCTTGTACTTTAACTTTGCCTCCATATTGTCATACCCATAAATTAAGACCGACCCATTTAAAATGGAAAGTCTGACAAGAAAAATAGAGGCGACAAAAAGGGAAACTGAAAAAAAAAACAAGAAGATAAAAAAAAAAGTCACGTACGTGAAACATTAATATATAAGGAGGCATCAGAAGGCAAAATGTTCAAAAATACTTTCAAAAAATCTGAGTATGCTTGAACTTTAAGACTGGATTACCACAAATATACAGCAAACTAAATGTTTATTGTCATTGTCAACATACATACGTATTAAAACAATGGAACGAAGGATTCATCAAAAATTGAATCCTAACCTTTTCACTCAAAAGATGGCTAGTCCACCAGGACCACCACTACTACCACTAGCACTTACAACTAAAGAATGGCGATATCTATTTTTTTGTAGAATATACACAATACTATATACATTTTAAGTTTCTACAAACAACATGATATTATGTTTGTGAGTTTTCCTAATATCTTTTAGAAATGTAAGTGATATTATGTATCGCAATAGAAGTTGATGGTTCCATCATCGTTGATCTGAGCTTCAACCTTTCCTACTAACCGCTACACCTTTACTAATCACAATAGAAGTTACTAAAGTAACTTTTATGCTTCTTGGGTTTTGATGATGTGGGTTAAACCTTTTGGCCACCAAACACAACTTGTGATCTTTATCAAATTCTTATTGTGCATATGCGTGCATCAATCATGTAGATTTGTATTTCCCAAGCTTCAAATCTTGCAACGCTCTCCATATCTCGTTCGTAAAATCAGCTTGTTGGCATTGAGGGGAAGAAATTTTTAGATTGAAACGATCAAAGGATTGTTCTTCGTAAGAAAATTTAGAATCGGTTAGCAAAAGAAGAGAAAAAAAACCATATTGATTTATATGTGCCAAAATTTATTCATTACTACTATAACTGCTGGGTATAAAAATATCTTCGCTTTTATTTACGACTTATTCTTGGGTTCACCCTGAGGGTGAACCTTCCAATAGGAATGTGTTATTTTATATTTGATATTTTTTAAAAAATGAAACATAATCTTGTTAAATTATATTATATTTTTAAAAATAAAAATA
>JABAYD010043953.1:0-16194 GCA_014822095.1 Diplotaxis tenuifolia | reverse complement strand
ATTTATTAGGACCATTAGATGAAAAAAAACAATTAGAACCATCAAATTGTAATTCTTCAAAAATGAAAAAGTATGACTCTTTCATTTAAAGAGATGTGTTGTTTCAAAATAAAAACTGGTCACGGCAAAAGTATTTTATGTCGTGCTCATTTTTTAGGACCATTAGATGAAAAACGCAAGAATTATCTGATGTAACTCCTCATTTTAAAAAAAAATACATAAATTATGAAAAAGTATGACTTTCCCATTAAAAGATGTGTTGTTTAAAAAGACATGATTGTCAAAGGTAAAAATAATTGTTTAATGATTGTTTATAATATCATCTCATTATAAAAAATTAAAAAAAATATATAAGAAGGCCAAATTAATGTTAAAAATTATGTCCTTTAGTTTTAAAGTTCTATCTTTTCATCCTAAATAAATTGTGTCTTTTCATTTAAAAAAACTGCTTCGGTAAATATTCGAGTTCAAACAAACATGAGTCAGTTATAAAAACAATTTAGGACCATTAGATGGAAAATAAAAGAAATAGGACCGTCAGATTATAACTTTTCAAATATCTTTTTAAATTACATCAAGGAATGTGTTATTTCAAATATATAACTGAATTATGTCTTACCAATAAAGAGATGTGTTCTTTTGAAAAATGAACGGGCTTAATTGTTAAAAGGTATGATTGTAACTCTTAAAAGAACATGTGTTTTAAATAGATTAGATCTTAAACTCAAGAAAATTATGACCATTGGATTTAAATTTTATTTTTCTATAAAAAATTGCTGATGTCATTTTCGGTTTGCTATTATATATAGATAGCGTAATAAAGTTTTTCTTATTTTTAAACAAAAAAACGGAAAAGAAATAAAACCTGAGTGGATCGCAATAGCGCTCTCAAGTCAGTGTTCTCTGCCATTAGTTCCTGATTTTTAGCCTCGTATGCATCTACCTGAAAATATCATATTTTTTCCCCATTTTATAAGTACATTCATCCAATATAAAGCATGAAAAACTAGTTACAATTATTTTGTAGAAATCAGAATCAGTTTTCTTCCCGCTCCATGTTCCACGTTGTCTCCCTTCTTTCTGCACACGAAAACGTTTAGATAGGCGAAAGCTGCTGCTACTCTCAGAAAATTCGATAAGGTCTTAGTAGTACGTACCTGGAGTAGGTTCATGATCTCCATGCCTGATCTTGTTTCCTTCTTTTTCTCCATCAACACTTGGTTTAACCTCTCCTGAAACAAAATAATGTTTCCCAGTTTCAGTTTAGTAAAAATTCAACCTATATTGTGACAGAAAGCATACCTGTAGCTTTATGTACTCTTTTTCTTTCTTCTTTGTTTCATGTAATTGTTGAGTCTTGACTTGCTTTCATACAAAACAAAAAATGTTGAAAGATATTCCATTAACATAAAAAAAAAAAGTTGTTTTGAAGCATAATTCACACTAAGATATATTGATGAAACCTGGTTAGCAATGACCATCCTCTGAAACTCATCTCTCTCTTTCTGTAGCTTCTCATTCTGAGCCTTTAAAGCGGCTGTGTTTTTGGCTTCCGTTCTTGTGAAAGAACCAAGTTCCCTCTCCTTGGATTGCAATTGATTCTCAAGCCTCTCAACTTTGGCCTCCAGTCTCGCCATGTTGGATAAAAGCCTGAAACAAACCAAAAAGAATTGCTTTACAAAATGTTCTCAACCAGACATAAAATGTACTAGCATTTTTTCAGTAACTTTGTGTCGGAAGAATGTTCTTCTTTTGTCCCCCAAACGGAATTTACTAGAACTATACTCTAACACAAGCCTAAAACCCAAAAACCGTGATAAATACTCTATATACATCGCATGATCTTCTAGATCACACAACAATTCATCTCGTTCAGACCAATTTCAAGGCATAACAGCAAAATGTTAGCATCTTTTGTAACTTTGTGTCAGATAATTTTGTCTTCTTTTGTCAATACAAAAGGATTTTACTAGAACTATACTCTAAAACACACATATAAACACACAAAAAAAAAACTCTATATACATAGCATTAGCATGATCTAGATCAGACAACGATCCATCTCATTCAGAGCCAGATATTTGACTTACGATACAAGAAATAAAGTATGACAATGCAGATAAAAAGAAGATTGACAAAGCAAAAGAAAAGAGTCACCGTTGTCTCTGATCATTAGTAGATTCTCTGAACTCCACATCACGCTGCCTCTGCTGAATCAAAGCGTATATACAATTACAAGTCCTCGCGATCGAAACCTAATAAATAAACAAAACGAGTCATATTATCGAATCATCAGATTCCATGAAACCAAAAAAAAAAAACAAAAGAAGATTATTAAAAAAGAGAAAGACGAACAGGATCGGTAGCGAAGAGGTCGAGCGAAGCAGAGAATCCGTAGGTGACTAAGCTCTGGTTCAAGTACTTTATACAGTGCTCCACGTTCTCCACATCCGCAAAACTATGCTCCCCCCTGATCCTTCGTTCAAAACAGAGTCAAATCCAAGAACCAAAAAAAAAACACCATGGAATTGAGGAGAGAGAGAACTCACCCGATCGTTGACAAACCAAACTGCAGAAGAAGAAGAAGAAGAAGAAGAAGCAAACACAATCAGCCTTAGAGAGAAAAAGAAAGAGAGATGATTGGAGATTCGTTAGAGAGAGGAAGTCGTACTCTGTAATCGAATTCCGGCGCAGTGAATGACATCGTTGACCGTACTATTACGACGGATCCACCGTTGACGCCGGAGATGTAGGATAGAGACAAAATCAGCTTTTCACCTCAAAAAAACAAACAAAAAAGTGAAGTCAAAAAAGGGAGTGAATGTGTGTCTCTCTCGGATAGATCTATCTTGGGGGAAGTGACCAGAGAGATAAAATTAAATTAAATATTATTATTAGCATTTGTTTTAGTTCTGTACGTTACGGTGCACTCAATTATTCCGTGCTTCTTCACGTGATTAGTTAGTGACGCGGTTGATTTCGCGTGTTTGCTTACGTGTCTTATATTTAGTGGTTGGCTTTAATTTCTTTGGGTCTATTGCATTACTGAGTAGCATTTGATAACTAACTTGCTGGATTATTGGGCGGGAAGTCCCACGCAGGTAGGGGACACTACGCACCCTTTACTCTTCTTGTACCTTGGCATCGTGTCGACCAATTTCGAGGAGGACTTACCACTCCAGTTCGTCCGAGTCGTGCAAACCAATATTTTCATTACTTGTTTATTGATTTTCCAGTTACTACACTGCATTGTTTTTGTAAGTTCAAGGAGTTGGAACTTTTGACATGTTGGATTTTGAGTTTGATATATTAGTCGAGGGTGGGCACCGATCAGATATACATATTTAAGGTATTTGTTTTTTTTGTTTCGTATAATACGGATATCTAATTATGGTATTTGGTTTGTTTCAGAAAAAATACGGATATCCAAAAAATAGATATTTGCGGATATTTACAAATACTTAGGGATATCTCATCCGTTTTGATTAATATAAATAATCTTAAAGCTATGATACAATTTTATTTTATAATTTGTTTTGCATGATATAAAATAAAAAATAATGAATTTACATATTTTGTAAAATTTTAAGTTTAAATTAACAACTATAATAACACAAAACTAAAGAAAAAAATTATAATTTTCATTAAATTTTTATGTAATATATAAGTAATAATGTGAACAGGACTAGTCAAATTATATACTAGAATAATAATTCTATAGTTTTATATATTTAAAATTTTAAATATAAATAAGATATACATGTATTTACATATTTTCGGATCGGATCGGATATCCGCTTTCCAAAATTTTACTATTTGTGATTTGATTCGACTTTAACGGATATTGATTTTTAGTATTTGCTTTGATTCGAAAGTTTACGGATATCCAAAATTTTCGGATCGAATCGAGACGAATAACAAATCGAATCAATTTTTTTTAACATTTTCTAAATCGAATCAAATTTAACGGACAAAATATCCATCCCTAATATTAGTGCAAGTGACACACGAGAGAATTGATTGATGAGTATTTGGAGTATGCGTCATATATATTTAAGAATGTTAGAGTCAAGAGTGATACATGGACAAAGATGTGTAATACACCTATGTGGAATGAAGAGCTAAAAGGTGTAACATGAGAGTTTCATTGTCTGATTTTGTTTAGACGTGATTCACAAACTGGGTCAGATTATTTTAATGCATCCAACAAAAATCCTCAAATCATAATTGGAAGGTTTGGTGTGCTGCTTTTTTAGGAAAATATCAGGGCCGTGTTTGACATTTGGTGGCCAAGAAAAACAAAAGAAATTGGTCCCATAAAATATAACTTAACTAGATTTTGATAAGCGTTTTTCAAGCGCGGACAAATTTTTATGATTAAAATTTTATATAATTGATTTTTTTAATTATTTATAGTATGTTTTGATATAAAATCAGTAATCCAAAATTTGTGGTGATGATTGTTTTGCATTAATTTTTAGTTTATGTTTCTTTTAGATTTGGTTTTAGATTTTGATTTTTAGTTTTCAAATTTCTATTTTTTTTATTTTCAGCTTTTAGTTATTGTTTTTAGATCTGCTGAGTTAGTTTGAACTTATATTACCGACAAACAAACCTCAAATAATAAAACATCTAATTTAAAATTGAAAAGATGACAAACTTTTTTAAAAAATTGCAATATTTTATTTTTAAATAAACAAAAACCAAAATATAACCCGCGTTTTCAGCTTTTTGGTTTTTAGTTTTTAATTTGGTTTTTGGTTTTGTTTTACATTTAATTTAAAAAACAGTAAACTATTTAATAAAAATGAAACAAACGGTATATTACGACTTTCAAAATCTATTGGTTTTATATAAATAGTAAATTTCCATATTTTTAAGAAATTGTTAAGATATGAAATCTATTGGTTTCATGTAATTAGTAAATTTTTATAGTTCATATTTTGAAAATATCTAAATATGCATATTAATCGTGTTGGTTTAATTTAAGTAATACGGTTCAGTCAACTATATGTCGTATATTATTTGTAATATTATAGAAGAGTCCAAATTTAAATAACAACTTATACCAATAGATAAAAGAATGACTTTGTTTTAATAGAGTAGATTAAGTAGCCTTTATGTGGAATGAAGAACTAAAATGTGGTAACGTGAAGAGTTTTCATTGTATGATTTTGTTTAGACGTGATTCACAGACTAGGTCAGATTATTTGAGCCAACAAGAATCCTCAAATCATAGTTGGAAGATTTGGTGTGCTATTTTTTAGGAAAAGATCAAGACCGTGCTTGACATTTGGTGGCCTAGAAGAAAAAAAATAAGGTAATAGTTTCTGGTGCCCAAGGATTGAAAGAGGATAAAGTATTCTTTAATATTTTTTTAAAAAATTACCATTTATAAGGAATAATTATTCCTTATACATTCCTTTTCATTCTTTTTATTATAGAGGAATATAGAAAAATAATTTCTTCACTAAATAAGATAGGGAATAACCATTCCTAATCATTCCTGTAATTTTTTTCCTTTACATTTTTTCCTATTCATTTCTAATGTTCCTATGATGGTTACCAATTACGTCCATTTTCTGATTTTGTTTAGGCGTGATTCACAAACTAGGCCAGATTCTTTGAGCCAACAAAAATCCTCAGATAACAATTAGAAGATTTGGTGTGTTGCTTTTAGGAAAAGAATATACAACACAATATGTGAGTTTGGGACATATATATTGTAGCTTAGACTTTTAGGAAAATAGTTAAAGCTTTAATTATTGTATTCTCGCAAAAACACAAATAGGTTTTTGGGATTTCATGGAAGTGAGTGATTTGCAGAAGTGATCAACAAGGGTTGGTTCACACAAAAGTATATATTAAAAATTGGTTAATATCATCAAGTTTTTTTGTGGTGTTGAGTAATTCGGATGAAACAAGTCCATAGATATTGTTTAAGTGATTTTTAATAAGAAGAGATAGTTGATCTCGAAATACTCTGTGTTCTTTCTGGTTTTGCTTGTTCATAGACTTTTTATTTGGTATCAGAGCAGGTCACCTCGTTGGATTGCACATTAACATACATGTTGAGGTCCTGCGAAAGTCTATGAAACCATGAGTGAAATTGTAACCCTACCGAGCTTCCACAACTTCAACTCTAAGACTACAGCCGTGTTGAAGTCAAACACTCATTCTTGTGATCGAGTTCAGAAACATGACACAAATCGCTTCAAAAAATCAAAGTTCTAAGGCTGATTCGTCTATAGGAAGAGGAAAGCCAAACTAGCAGTGCTCCGAATCTGGAGGTTTTGGACACCTAGACCATGAATATCCTCTAACCAGAAGAAAGAAGTTGAAGTGTATTGAATGCAAGGGTTTTGTTTATACCAGAAGCGAGTGCCCAAAAAATATGAAGAAGACAAATCATTGGTGTGTTTTAATGACACTTAGGTGTTGTTTGTTTCACCATCTGTCAATCTCAGTCCAGCTAATCCATCTAGATGATTCATCCAGATGGTCCATCCAAATTTTTGAGATTGTTTGTTTGTCCATCCAGATGGTTCATCTAGATGAACTCATGTTTGTTTCTCAGTTTTTCATCTCCATCCAGATGAGCTTAGTAAAGAAATTACTAAAATACTCTTGTTTTGATTTAATCATATGTATGATATTAATTTTAACTATATTAACTTTTATATTTTTGACGGGAAAACACGTTTTGGGGTTTTGGCGGGAAACGGATTTTTGCGGTTTTGGCAGAAAACTGGTTTTAGTGGTTTTGGTGGGCAAACGGTTTTTTGTGCTTTTGGTGGGAAACGGATTTTGCAGTTTTGATGGGAAAATGGGTTTTTGCGGTTTTGGCGGGAATTTTGCGGTTTTGCAGTTTTGGCGGAAAAAAGCGTTTTGGAGGAAAAACGCGTTTTTGCGGTTTTGGTCGGAAAACGTGTTTTTACGGTTTTGTCAGAAAAATGGGTTTTTGCGGTTTTGGCGGGAATTTTGTGGTTTTGCAGTTTTGGCGGGAAAAAAGCGTTTTGGCGGAAAAACGCGTTTTTGTGGTTTTGGTCGGAAAACGTGTTTTTACGGTTTTGGCAGAAAAACGGGTTTTTGCGGTTTTGGCTGGAATTTTGTGGTTTTGGCGGAAAATGCGTTTTGGCGGGAAAACACGTTTTGGCGGGAAAACACGTTTATGTGGTTTTGACAGGAAACACTGTTTTTATGATTTTGGCAGAAAAACGTCTTTTTGCGGTTTTGGTGGAAAACGAGTTTGCGGTTTTGGCGAGAAAACACGTTTTTGGCGGAAAATGCGTTTTGTCGGTTTTGGCAAGAAAACGCGTGCTTACGGTTTTGGCGAAAAAATGAGTTTTTGCGATTTTAACAGAAAAACGGGTTTTTACGGTTTTGGTAGAAAAACATGTTTTTACGGTTTTTGACGGGATGCAATTTTTGCGGGAAAATGCGTTTTGTGATTTTGGTGGAAAACGTGTTTTTGCGGTTTTGGCGGGAAAATGCGATTTTTGTCATTGGAGAAATGCGGTTTTTACATAATAGACATTATACAATTTTAGAAGAATCATCTCAATCCAAATGGTCCAAATTGGTCCATCCAAATGGATTTTAAAATTAAGCTTAAAATTTTAAAGTCATTCCGATGACTCATGGTGAAACAAACATACCCTGATTCATAAAGGGAAAGTGACAAAGAAGAACCCTTACCCAACCTTACTTTATTCGTTGTTTCAATCTAGCTTGGATTCAGACTTGGACTCAGAAAGAGATAGAGAAGATGTAACTGCTGATCTCAAAGTTGAATTCGAACATTGTTCGATAAGTTTGCTGAGATTACAATGAAAATTTGCATCTTATTAAAGATAAAGCTATGTTGAAGGCTTAAGTCAACATCCTAGAGATGAAACAAACATACGCAAAGGATGAATTAAAGTTTAGGAAGTCAGAGAATGATGCTGAAGGCGAGCTACAATCGCTTAGAAAAACTGCTGCAGAATAGAGCAGAAGTCATAAAGAGTTCGAAGCAAAGTACAATGACATGAAGGGATTGCTGGTATCAGGACTAGACAAGAGTAAGCTACTAGAGGATCAGCTCAGACTGCTCAGTTAGACAAACAAGTAATTGAGAATGCTCAACAAAGATACTGCTAATCTAAATTATATCTTGTCAATAGGGCAGTCTCCAAAAATAAATTCCAGCTTGGGTTATAAAGGTGTTACTTCACAAGATCAAGATCATCACAAGGCTGAAGGGATAAAATTCATAAAATTTGTAGCAAAATCAGATGATAAACCAAAAGCTGAAGAAAAATAAAGATCAATGGAAAAAGAAAAAAGAGATTCAAAACTTAACTAGTGGGAAAGGATGCTAGTTCAGTGGAAAAGAAGGCATCGTGCTAGTTCTCAGGCGGTTGACCAGAATAAAGGAATCAAGTGTGTAAAAAGCTCAATCCCAGTGGTTTCAGATGAAACAAAGGATGAAAATCACGCAAACATTGTGACTTCAAAGAAAGACAGAAAAGTTTTGCTAAGCAAAAGAATAGCTGTCACTTTTGTGGCAATACCGAACATTGTGTTGCTTACTGTTATGCTCGTAAAAATCAGTTTGAAAGAATATGGAGACTAAATTTGTGTTTCATAGAACCAAAGAAGTGTGAACATGTATGGATCCCCAAAAGAGATTTCTATCATAAATTCAGAAAACAAGCTCGTCATGAGTTGCATATTGGTTCTGATGTGTTACATAAGCGAAGAACACCCTGAAGAAGTTGTCTGTAACATGGCACGTATACATACTGCAGAAGTTGAATTTAGAAGACATGGTTTGCATGAATTACATTCTAAAATGGATGTGCCACACAAGCGTGCTACAGTAAACGCTGAAGAAGTTCTCTACAACTTTGCATACATTTATGTCGAAGAACCAGAGATCAGAAGTTAAGATAGATATTAGTTGAATCATGAACTTGATGTCTTGATGTCTCATACATTCGTAGGAAGGAACATAATGAAGAGGTTGTCTGCAACTTATCTCATATTTAAGCTCAAAAACCAGGAGTAAAAGCGATTACCAATGTTGTCTACTCATCTACTGACAGGGACACTCATGATGCTCCTTCATGGAAATCCAAGGTGTACGGCAAAAATCAAAGGAAGCTTAAAGAATTCAAACACGTAAAAGGTAATAAAGTAAATTTTGGTCACAGTTGTCAAAAGATAATTCAAGGAGTTGTAGAACTGGATAAGCAAGCAAACATAGTCCATACGACATGTTACAAGAAGGGGATTGCTAGAAATCTTAAGATAAATCTGGAGATTAGGCACGTGGATCAGAAGAGATCAATCCATCATGACACCTTATATGCTAAAGCAATGAGTCTATCTCAGAAAGATGTGACACACACAAACGTAAGTGTTACACACCAGATCATCTCTCCAAAGAACATCAAGTCAAGGGAAGACATTGATATAAAGAGAATTTAGTCAGTGGCCGTGGGAGGTTGATTGTTCATGGGCACTCACTCATTGAAGAGGGTGCAGTCTTCATTGATAATCTACAAGGAAAAGTTAATGTCAAAGAGTTCATATCGGACATGAATATCTACAAACTCGAGAGAG
Source organism: Diplotaxis tenuifolia (assembly GCA_014822095.1). Taxonomy (NCBI): domain Eukaryota; kingdom Viridiplantae; phylum Streptophyta; class Magnoliopsida; order Brassicales; family Brassicaceae; genus Diplotaxis; species Diplotaxis tenuifolia. The sequence continues at coordinate 6,585 of JABAYD010043953.1, read as the reverse complement.
TTGTTTCCAAGTGTGCAGTAAGTATCCGGGGCCATGGCAGAAGAGCCTTTATTAATGACAGTTAAATCAATTCTTATCTCTCAAATAAATTCCTCAGTACAAAAAGAATCAATAACTGTAACAAGATGAAGAAATGGATTTAACGTACCTTGTGGGTAAGCCGGGAAGGGTAAGCCGAAGGACCAGGAGGGTAAGCAGAAACAGAGTATGGTGGTGAATGATGGTGCTGATGGCGCAGACCCGTAGTTTTGTTTCTGCATACAAGAAACAAAGTACATTTTTATAGTTCCTTTCTGAACACCAATCAGTAACACAAAGCCACAATGATTCCAGAGACACCCAAGTTGATGAATGCTAGAGTCTACACAGTGTAGAAACAGGAGTATTTGACAATCTAGAGTCTCATGAATGTTTATCAGATTATATTACTTAAACACACACAAAAACAATCAAAACCTCTAAGCAGGAGATAAACAATGAAAGCTAAAGACATCATCACTGCTGCGACTTACAAATCTAAGGCGTTGTCTCTATCATCACTCCATTATTCGTGGTGATAGAATGAATCACCGATCCATCAGCTTCGTTATGAACACAAATCAATGAATCACCGATCCATCTACACATAACACAAATCACACATAAACAGTTAGAAAATGACGAATCAGTAGCTAATAGTGAAAACCCATAACACAAATCACACAAATGATGAAATCAAACCTTCGGAAATGACAAAATCAGAAGTCGATGAAGAAGAACCGAAGGAAAATCGAAGAAGATCAAAGACGAGGAAGAAGAACCGACGAAGAAGAAGAGAAAAAACAGGATCGAAGAAGAAAAAGAAAAATCGCATTCAGAATCGAAAAAACAGAAGTGATTTCGTTTTCCCCCAATTTGCGAAAACCCTAGACATTAAAGTGTTATTGGGCCGACCAGTGTCCACTGGTTAAGCCCAGCGTTGCCCATAGACAAAATTGGGTGTGTCCATATGGACAAAATTTTATTATGGTCCTATATGGGTTTGTCCACTTGGGCCTGTAACTATTTGGACACGGGCCGCCCATTAAATGCCCGCCCAATTGACATCTGTAGTCCGGGCCATGGCAGAAGAGCCTTTCACGGGTACTGACTGGAGCAGTGTTGAAACGAGCTAGAGTTAGACAACAGTCGGTGCATTCAAGCCGGTTCAGGAAAATCACACTCATTTTCGAACACATAAATAATCATATGAAAGGTATCCTTACTCTCAAATTACATTGTTCTTAACATGACGAGGGCAGGAACAGGTGATGTCAATTGGTCGTGTTACTTGGACGAGAGCACCCTGAAGAAGTGTCACAGTGCATCACTTTGTCTTGTTGAGATGGACTACACAGCCCTGAGAAGTTGGTGTACACATATCTTGGAGAATAGGTCAGCATAAACTTTCAATCATTACATTAAATGAATTTGATGCCCATAAACTTTTTCATGTACTTTTTGTTCCTTGAGTTCATTGAAAACAAGACGAGGTATTCTATGATTATTACTTATCTCTATTTTCTTGAATCTATTCTCTGAGGGATTAGATTTATTCATTAATCTTCTAAATAATCATCATTAATCTTCCCAAAAACAAATCCCCAAGTAGCACAATAACACACAACAAAGAAAATAAAATTACAACAGGTTTTATAGTTTCATGAAAATACTGGTCACTTAGAGAGTGTACACATAAGGCACAAACACGAAGAGATATGAAAACTTACTATACAAATGAAGCTCCCTCCACAAGAAGAAGAAACCAACACAAAAGACCTTCCTTCTTCTGGGAAACTCTTACAGAAAGAAACCTACTCGTCCTCATCGAGTTCAACAATCTGTGCACGTCTCTGAGCGGCTTTTCTCCTGATGAAGAAGCCCCATCTCATAGCTGCTTTGATCTTCAACCACCCAACAACAGGCTTACCCGCCTGTGAACGGTCTTCTCCATAATCACCCATTGAAGACTGACCAAAAGTTTGAAACCCAAACCCATCTTCACCCATGTTCATTGGAGTTTGCGGCCCACCACCACCATTCATGCTAAAGAGTCTCAACAGTTGCTGCATATCATCGTTCTCAAGCATTTCATTACTTCTAGCCCTTATATCTTCCTCTGATAGAAACCCATCACCTCCTTTGTTGCCTGCATTTGACCAATCATCAGAAGGCTGAAATAAGTGTTGGTTTTGGGATCCACCTAGTGCTAATCTCCCACCACCATTGCCGTTGATCATGCCCTGTGATTCATGAGTGTTGCTAACTAGCTGGTCTTGAGGTGCAAATGAAGCGTTTCCATAGTTCATTGTGTAAGATGGTGTATCTGGGAAACTTATCTGATTGTATACTGATGCTGTAAGAACCAACGAATAACTGTTAATTAGGTTTCACAAACAAAAGAAAAGGGATTTAAGGATCATCTCACCTTCACCGGTTATGTCTGAATATGAAGTTGAGGGTTGGCTAGGGACAGAAACTGGCATTGAGTAATCTCTTAACTCAGCTGTCTTATTAACTTGGTTGAAGTTCATCAGTGACTTGCTGTCATACTCAACAACTTGATCCCAATTTTCATAAGCTTTCTTCACCAATGCATCAACATAACCCTATACATATTATTTTACCAAGTAAGAGAGAAGAAAAAAAGTGTATATCTTGAAGAAGCAGAAGACCACATTAACACCAAACCTTTTGGTTGTCAGAAAGAGAATCAGCAGGATAATACTGTTTCCCTAAAATAAGACCACTGAACTCGTAGATATTGTTGAAAACAACACCAACTGAGTCCTCAGGATAGTAGACGTAAAGCATTTCACTCAAGACACATGTCTTTGAATGTTCTGCAAGTGTCTCCCACATCCTGTTTGACATGCCACTCCCAAGAATCTGAAAATAGGAGAGAAATAAACTAATAATCTTTCAACATCTTGATAAGATACAATGGATAGTGAGATGGTGCCACTTACAGTCCTTAGTTTCTGAGAATCTTTAACCATAAGACGAAGAAATTCTTTAACATTATAGATCCCTGCTTTATTCAGTTTCTTATGGAAAGCTCCGTCCTTACCAATCTTCTCCAACCTCCAGACCTCATCATCCAAAGCAGGTGGATAATGTTTCTTGTATACTGTAAGAAAACAAACCATCAGAGAGTAACAAAAAAAAAGAAAGGAAAAAAAGCGAGAAAACATACACTCTCCACGATGGTCTTTAACAGTAAAAGCCTCAGTCTTCGCCTCACGCACACGCATCCCCTCACAGTAACCAGAAGACACCTTTAACCCCAACCTAAACTTCCTACATCTAATCCAACTCGAGTTATCCGTAAAGATAATCTCTCCCAACGTCCCCACACCTTCTTTCAACGTGACATGCACGTCACCAGTCAAAAGAGGCCTCTTCCCTTGACGCTCTTTCACCAAATGACTCTCAAACTCTTCCTCAGTCCATCCTTCATCATCTTCGTTGTTAAAATCGCCGTCAAGTACAACAACATCAAGCTTAGCAGAAGCTTCAGGTCCTGCTGTTATTACATGTCCTGTTGTGGAATCTAAGAGTACGACGTGGATGGCAGCTCCTTGCTCTCCTTCTATCTTCCCTCCGGTGAACAGAGGAACAGAGAGTCTAGACCTGAACTGCAGCTGCAAGTTTCTTCCTCCAGTGCCTTGTATTCGTTTAGGAGAAGAAGATCTTTCGCTATGCCTTGCAGGGCCTAGTTTTGCTAGTGCCCTCTCCACCTCTTCGCTTACCACTCGGCGAAGAATAGGCTCTAAAGATGAGCAAAGTCTTTGTAAGCTATCCATCTTCAGAGCTTCCACAATTACACTGCAAGAAAATACACAACCACTTTCTTTAATTCTATATTTAATCTAAACAGTACTCTCTCCTTCAATTTTTCAATCAATTGTAGATTTAAAACACGACAAAACTAAAAGGGTTTGTAAGTGAGACAAGTATCATCATAGATTACCTTGCAAGAGCGGGTTTTTTACGCTCAGGCTGCTGCTGATTGTTGTTATCATCTTCCTCAAGCTTTCTCTTCTCTCTCATACTATTAGTCCTCTCCATGTATCGTGTATGCATCTTTTCTCCCTAAAAGCTAAAAGATCTGTAAGAAGGAGACAAGCAGAAGCAAAGACACTTGACCAATCTAGAAACTCTGATTCGATTTGAAGGAGAGAGAGGAACAAAAAATTACCTAAGAAATGGTGTTTGGTTTTCGATAGAGAGAGAGAGAAAATCAAAAGAGGTTATGTTCTGTCTTTAATTAATTTACTTCAAGGACTTGTATTGGTATGTGATTAGTCGACTTCTTTGACTGGTTGTAGTAGATTAAGATTAATATCTGGTGCGGGCGTGACCACCGTAGGATTTGATTTGCCGTCACTTTATGGTTCGTTTATTGGTTGACAGTGTTGGGCCGGCCGGCGGCTAGTGTGTGTATTTTAAGCACATGCTTTATTCTAAAGTTGAGAATATACAAATTAATGCTCCATACTTTGGAGTTTGTATATAAAGACTAATTATTTCACTTTTTTTACACGATTATAATAGGGCAAACATACAAAACACATCATCATAGCACCAGGGATAAGATTCAACATGGGTCTCTTTATAATATAGACTACATGAATATTAAGATCTAATCGCAATAGAAAATATTTCATAGATTTATTTATTTATACGGTTTGGCATTACGCAACTTCTTTAAACAACGTTCGCTGATTGTAACATTCTGATTGGTCTATAGTTAAATTCAATTTTCTTTAGGTTTACCAAACATATAAAATGATGATACAAATACAGAGCAATTTGTTTAAATTGTTATTTTTATGTTTTGGATAAAAAAAATTGAAAGTTGCAGCAATTCTGGAATTTTTTAAAAAATGTGAAATAAATACATTTTAATTTAAATAATAAGGAAAAAATACACATTACAGCAGACCAAACGGGACAATACCATCCATTACATTTTTAACCAAAGTTCTTCCATAATTTCTCAATGTTGTCACCACATTGCAATTTTACACGATAATGAAGAGAAAAAAGGTATTGTCAGCTAACCGAAGATGAAGAGCTCAATTCAACATATATTTAGCAAAAGCTTTGGAGATAATAATAAGCATCCACGAGAGACTTTGTTGAGAATAGGACACTACTTTCCCCTGTTAACAAACAAAATGGATTATTGCGCTTTAAGTTTCTTGTTAAGTGACAAACCAATCAGCTACATCATCAAAGAGAAAGGACAGAGTAGAGAAGACTGTGTTTACTTACGTGTTCATCATCAGAGTTATGTTGTCTCCTTTAAGTAGAATCCTTCCTGTAAATGAGAGACTTGCAATATCAAAAGAGGAGTGAGTACTCACCAAGTGGTTTCCTAGTGTTCTTCTTGATGCTCACTTCGTCAGTTTCATCCAACACCAGGTTCATGTATTCGTCAATACCCTGCCAAAAAAAAAGAAGATAAAATGAAACAAGGGATCGATGAGGATGTCAAAATCACAAACTCTCATACTTCTCCGAATTAACATAGACCTATGGAAAACTTCAACATGAAGTCTAGATGAATAAAGGTACTGTAATAGCCCTAATCCAGGCCCAAACTCAATTTCGTAGGCCCAAGATATTGACTCTATAAATACCCACTCTTAATTTTGTTTTCTTCACCCTTACAAACAAGAAAAAGTTAGAAAGAAAGAGAGAGAACGAGAGCTTAAGAAATTTGTGAGTTTTGTAAAGAGAGGGAGGTCGCCGGAGCCAGTTGCCGGAGCCACACGACCACAGTTCAGGCCGAACCAACCAGTCTCCATTCGCAGCCTTAGGTAAACCCAGAAACCACATGCATTTTTCGAGTTTAGTTTTGGCCGTTTAGTAAATCGACCATATCTCCCTAACCGTTGAGAATCTCGTACATGCAAGGCCACCATCGTGTTCTACTCGTCAAGACGAAGCCGTAGCCGTCGACCGCGTCGCAATCGGAGCTCGGACGAAGTCACTAGAGCCTCCGGAAAATCGCCTCGCACGCGCGTGCATAACACGCGCCGCCGCCGGCCGCCACCGCAGCTCCGCTGTCAGACACCGTCGCCGCTGGCAAACTTTCCGGTACGCCGCCGCCGCCCTCCACCGTCGCCGCCCGGAAACCGTCGCCGGTGACTCGGCCAACTCGGCCGAGTCGACTCGGTGAGTCAACTCAGTGACTCGGTCAACCGGTTGGTTTGACCGGTTTAATTCAATCGTATTCGGTTAAGGAAAACCGGTTGGTCTAATTCGATTTCGATCTGGTCAAGGGTTGACCGACTTGGGTCAGAGTTGACCGAGTTGACTTTGACCAGCAAGTTGACTTTTCCGTAATCATCCGTTTTTGACCGTTCGAATGGCGTTCTGATTCGGAATTTCGATTTGTTTTCAGATTTGGGATCTATTTGAGCAGTTGGAGTTCATAGATTCCACTTCTCCAATTTGCTAAGGTGAGGGTATACTCCCCGACTTCTCGTACTCGGCTTAGGACCTCGAATAAATATAGTCTATTTCTAATATGTTCCGTCTGCGTGAAATCGAGTC